>VDFB02053104.1:0-19313 GCA_007258455.2 Sequoia sempervirens
TAAATTGTTATAAAGAAAAGTAACATTTACTTACTAACCAGTAACATGAGTAAACCAAATCATTTAATATTTACCCTACATCATTTAAATTAAATAACCTATCTATTTATGGAATAAATCAATTCACTTAATTAAATAAACAATTATTTTACCTATAGTCAATTAAATACTTATTTTAACAATAAATATCTAATTTATTTATCTGTAACAATTAATTACCCATTTTAGCCATAACTGACCAATTTAAAATATTTAGTTAAATGAAATTTTATTTCTTCATTTATCATATAATTTTTCACATACTAGCAAGCCAATATTTTCATTTTAATCATAATATAATATATATATGTATATATATTATATTTATTATTAACAAATGCAACAATGGGGGAGCAGCCTAACAACAACCTTGTGTTTCAAGGATAACTCACAAACTATGATCTGGGTATTTGAGATTTTTGGACAAAGGTTAGAAGAAATCAAAACATAAAACCCTTTAAAATTCTCACCAACCCAGTTTGTAGAAACAAAGTTATGGATGGCACAATTAGACTATTTTACTAGCTGGACACCCAAGAAGATTGAGCACAAAAATGAAGTACAACTACAGAAAAAAAACCCGAATGAAAATGATTCAACAATGGCTCTACAACCTAACCGCTTTCTTAGATTATGCAATAGATACCAAGTTACATTCCATAAAACAATCAAATAATCAAACATTCATTTTTAGAGAGAGAGAGAGAAATCAATCCAAATAATCATACACTTAGAAAGACAAATACAACAAAAGATCGAAATCCAACCTGGATCCAATGCTTGGCAGAAAGAAAATTTGATGTCGAGCTTCAGCTTCCACTTGCGAAATCCAAATTTTCCAAAACCCCCAATTTCCAGCAAAATCAACAATTTAAGAAAATTTCTATAGATAGGTTTCCCCCTCTAGAAGAACCGAATAAAATCTCCCCCCCAAAAGCCAAATTCCCTGCAAAAACAATAATATTAGAAAGTTTTTACATATCAATTTCTCCCTCTAAAAGCACAAAACCAAAAATTCCCAATAAGAAAATATTTATAGGAAGAAGGAGGCTGTTCATTTTTTTCGAAACCAAAAATTTAATCAAATCTCTAAAGTCCCCCAAAAAAATATTAAGTTTCTTTTTAGACAATCTATTCAATGTTTTTCATGTGCTGCATGAAAAACCTTTCTATTATCATATATTTTTTTTTATTATTCACTATGATTATTTATGTATTTATTTATCAAAACATACCTCAATTTATTTACATTTAATAATTAACTTCATAGCTCAATTTTTTTAATATTTTATTTATTTACCCCATCATTATTATTTATTAACTTCAACATTAGATTATAATTTATTTTATCATAACTATGATTATATATACATATATACACATTTATATTTACCTATCGAAAGTACCTTTTACTTAATAATTTATTTTAATGCATCAATTAACCAAAAACTTTTATCAAACAATTTTAAATTAAATAAACCAAATGCCAATCAATACCTAATCACTATCTAGGGTCGAAAAGAAAGACCTCAAACAACACCAACTGACCAAACCAACTATACTGAAAACACTCATAGGGTATCAGACTAGATACTCATCCTCTTTGAGGATGATGGCTAGGGTAGGGGACCAAGTGCTATCTTCGATCAACTGTTCCATTGGGTTTAAGGCACGCTCAGACCTGCCAATTCAGGTGGAGTCAATGCCTAGTACCTACAATATGAAAGACACAAAATGGTCGTGCATATACATATACATATACATATAATCAGGTACACCATGAAAGAGAATCGTAGCATCGCAGGGTACTCACAAGTGAGTGATGCGACGCTATCCCTTTCACCCAAACACATCAATAAGAACATCACCAAGTAATCACATCAACTCATAAAAATGAAGATAAGAACAGTCACAAGATAATCACATGATAGTCATGATCAGATAATCACATAGTGCTCATGATAGGATTAGTCCACATAATCAAATAAAACCATATACTAATCATAACATGTGCATAAAACTCAAGTAACAGAAGTGTCATCAAAGTATCATCATAGCAATAAGTCCAATCAACAAATAATGTATCATAATGTCTCATCTTAAATAGATCAACTGCAAGTCTATCAGAGAATAGTATGAGGAACACTACATCCTTCCCCCTAGAATCAAACTTACTCTTGGAAGCTTGCAAATAAGAAAGGGTACAACTCTCACATCCGAGATGCATCCTCCCAAGTGGCTGAAGACTCATCATTAGGATCCCACTAGACCCTCACCTACTCAATGTCTCAACCCGTAAGGATGAGTCTCCTATGCTACAGAATACCCACGGGCTCAAGAGCCAACTGCCCATCCTCTACCTATAAAGCATTCTAGTAAAGAACATGTGAAATATCTGGATAATATGCCTTGAGAATAGAAACATGAAATACATTATGGATATGCGATAGACTAGGAAATGAAGCAAAATGGTACGTGACAGGGTTGATCCTCTCCAAAACCTCGAATGACCCAACAAAACACGATGTGAGCTTAGAGCCTTTTCCATAGCGGATCAGACTCTTTCGCAAATGCACTCGCAAGAATACCCGATTACCAACTGAAAACTGACGATCAACCCTATGAGCATTTGCATACTTCTTTTGCCTGTCCTGCACTACCACCAAATGCTCTCTAATACGAATGACTTGCTACTCCATCTCTTGAAGCATCTATGGTTCTAGGAGGACTCTATCCTCAAGATGATCCCAACTTAGAGGGGTCCAACAGGGATGACCATACAAGGCCTAAAATAGGGGACATACCAATAGAACTATGGTACCCATTGATATATGCAAACTCTACCAAGTACAAATAATCCTCCCAACGGGTCTACTAATCCATGACATACATCTTGAGCATATCCTCAAGGACCTAATTAACCCTCTCAGTTTGTCCATTTTTCTCTAGGTGGTAAGATGAACTCAAGTTCAACTGAGTCCCCAACACATGCTGTAAGGACGTCTAGAGTGTTGAAGTAAATACCGAGTCTCTATCAGAGATGATCCTACTAGGAATCCCATGCAATCTGACTATATTCTCCATGAAAATCCTGGCCACTAAGAAGCATTATATGAAGATCGAATAGGAGAGAAGTGCACCACCTTAGTCAACCTATCCATGTTGACCATGATGGTGTCATGATGACAAGAAGATACTGGCAAGCCGACTATAAAATCCACTGAAATGATGTCCCATTTCCATTCTAGGACAAGATGTGGTTGAAGAAGGCCTGCGGGGTGTTGGTGTTCTACCTTAACCCTCTGGCACTCCAAACACCTTGAGACAAAATCTGTAATATCCCTCTTCATTCTAACCCAAAAATACAACTGACAGAGGTTTGTGTGCATCTTCTTGACACTCAGATGAGCTGAGTAGGGTGCCCGATGCGCCTCTAAAATAATTAGGGTACAAAGACCTTCTGAAGAAGGAACATAGATGCGACCTAAGTGCCATAAGAGACCATCTGAATCAAGATAATAACCTGCATATCTACCCTCCAAGGCTCTGCCTGAATCAACCTCATACCTCACCTCCTGATATCAACTATCTACAGGAAGCGTTGCAAGGATCTGACTCCTCAAATCTACTCCAAGAGTCACTAATGAAAGCTCATGCCTCTGTCGACTAAGAGCATCTGCCACAACATTCTCCTTACCCTGGATATACTTCAACTCAAAGTTGTACTCGCATAGGAACTCCATCCACCACCTTTTCCTAGCATTTAGTTTTGGTTGCGTGAATATGTACTATAAACTGTGGTGATCACTATGCAATTCAAACCGATGCCCCAGCAAAAAATGTCTCCATCTCACCAAGGCATGAATGATGGCGGCTAACTCCAAGTCATGCGTAGGATAGTTCAACTTATGATCCTTGATTTTGTGAGACTCATAGGCTATCATGCGACCATCCTGCATCAAAACCATCCTGCATCAAAACTACTCCTAGACCCTCCAAAGATGCATCAGTACACACCACAAAATCTCCTTAAGGATCAGGAACTGCCAAAATGGGTGCACTATTCAACCTCTCCTTGAGAGTCTAAAAGGCTTCCTAACACTACTTTGACCAGAAGAACTTCTTCCCTTTCCTCTAAAGGGAAGTGATAGGTGAGCTATCTTCGAAAAACCTTGCACAGACTGTCAGTAATAACCTGCTAAACCCATAAAGTTGTGAACCTCTAAAACATTAGTGGGATCAAACCAATCTATGATGGCCTGGATCTTCGAAGGATCCACAACAATACCTTCTCCTAAAATGACATGCCCCAAATATCTCACATCTGTTTGAAAGAATTCACACTTTTCCAAATTTGCATATAGCTGATTCTCCCTTAGATATTGCAATACCTACCGCAAATGCTCCTTGTGCTCCTCCATAGTCCTAGAATAAATCAAAATGTCATCTAGGAACACAAGGAAAAAACTATCAAGATAGGTGCAACACACTCCATTCATCAAGCTCATAAATACAGACAGTGCATTCGTCAAACCAAATGACACAACGATGAACTCATAGTGCCTGTAGTGAGTGAAAAATGCAGTCTTATGAATGTCTACCTCAAAGATACACAACTGATGATACCATGACGTTAGGTCAATCTTCAAGAACACCTTAGCTCCCTTAATATTACCAAAGAGGTCATCAATCTTAGTAAGGGATATATGTTCTTCACTATCACCTTATTTAGCTACTAGTAGTCAATACACAATTGAAGGGATCCATCCTTTTTCTTCACAAAAATGACCGGTGCTCCCCAAGGAGAGACACTAGGATGAATGAATCCCTTAGCCAACAACTCCTCTAACTGCAACCAAATCTCCTTAAGATCTTGAGTAGTCATTCAATATAGAGCTCGAGAAATAGGCTCTGCCTTGGGAACAATATCCATCCTAAAATTGATGTCACGCTTAGGTGGCATCCTTGGAATCTCACTAGGGAAGGTATCTGCAAAATCCTTAAGGATAGGATGATCATCTAGGGAAACCTCTCAACTCTCCCCTAACTCCAAATCATTAACCGCCAAAGCAAACAATCGGCAACCCTAGCACATACATCTCTTTAACAACATAGAAGAAATCATACACAAAGAGATGGGTCTCTGAATGCCAACTACCTTTACCTCCCTGCCTAAATCATCCAAACACTGCACTGATTTGCACCAACAATCTATAATTGCTTGATGAGCATCCAACCAATCCATACCCAACACTACCTCATAAGATCCTAGGGGTATGATGTGAAGATCCACCATGGTAAAGAGAGTACCAATCCTTAATCCACATCCATACACAAAGGATTCTACCACTACACTAGCTCCGGAGGCGAATTCGACTTGCCACCTAACATCTTGCTTTACTGCCACTAGTCCACATTGCTCCACTAAAGAAGGGGAAATGAATGAATCAGAAGCACCAAAGTCAAAAAGGATAGAAATACCAATACCCTGCAACACACCTGTGGTCTCCACAACTGTGCCCTAATGCTCTTTCTGGTGGTTATCAAACACTGTAAACACTCTATGAGACCTACTTGCATCACCCACTGTCAGCTCTGAGGCTACTTGCCTCTGACTCAATCCTAATGTACTCTTCTGAGGACACTACCTGGCTATATGGCCCTGCTGGCTACAAGAAAAACAATCTTTGTACCTTTCCATACCATTTGTGCATGTTTTGCACACATGCCCCATATGCCGTGGATCCCCTCTTTTTCGCTCCTGACAGCTCGTTCCTGGTCCTATTGGGTCATTTTTGCTCCTACCTCGTTTTGGGTGCCCCTATCCCTGAGCCTAAGTTGGTCACATGCCTTGAAACGATCAAACACTCCTTCAAAAAATTCATTTGCGCACCTGAATTTCACTGAGTTTTTTGCTTTCACAGAAATGCACCTATGAGTTTCCCTTCGTCAGTTGCCCCAGCGTCCTCCAAGCATCGTGGACCCGCAGTGGCGGGTCGCTTCATGCAGGTTGTTGCTCGTGTTTCGCTACTAAGTGGCGACTAACGCCCAACTTCCGCCCGCATGGTGGGATCCACACTTAGTTTCTCCATCTAAGCCTTGACTAAGCATCCAAACGAGTGTGGGTTTTCACATCTCACCTAACTTGGGTCCACTGTACCAAGAAATCAATGCATGCCATTAATGGAAATTGGCCTATAAATGCTACTCCCTACCCTTCATTCTACCTGGGCATTCAAATCTGAGAGAGAAACAAAGTCTCCCTTCCTTTTTCTGCCTTTTGCCTTGTTCCCACTAACTTGGTCCCTGCTCACTTGATTCGCTTTTTCCTTCATTTTTTGACTTTGAGCACAAGTTGCCTATGGATTTGGGATTTTTTTGTGATGCCTAAGTGAACTTCTATAAGGTTTGTTAAGTTTTGTGAAGTTACATGAATTTCCTTGTGGGCTGCTATCCCTCCATGATCGTTTGGCAACTTTCCTTGTGGGTTGTTGTCCCTCCGTTGCCATCTATGGGAACTTTCCTTGTGGGTCATTGTCCCTTTGATGCTGTCCATGGAAAATTTCCTTGTGGGTTGTTGTCCCTCCATTCTTGTTTGTGAGAACTTTCCTTGATGGGCCATTGTCCCTCCATTTAAATGCGTGGGAACTTTCAGCCCGGGGGCTTCTATCTCTCGGGTTGCCATCCCGGGTGGAACTTTCATGCTTGGTAGCCCAGATCCCTCCATTGCCATCCATGAGACTTTCCTTATGGGTCATCGTCCCTCCATTGCCATCTATGGGAGGTTTCCTTATGGGGCTGACCATTCCTCTGTTTCTATCTATGGTTAGTTTCCTTGTGGAGCGCTATCCATGCGTTGTCTTTTGTAGGAACTTTCCTTGTGGGCCCATCGTCCATCTACCTATCCATCTTCCACCATCCCTCACGCTATTCGACATTCATCCATCGTCCACCCATTGCACAGCATCTACCATCCGTGTCCATCCATGTTAAGTAGTCCATCACGCTATCCACCATCCAGATTTGGCTATCTGCCGCTAGCTGTCTGCTCGATGCCTAATGTTTTCCGTCTGTCCATCGTTTGCTGCCTGCCGCCCACCGCCAGATGTCTGCCACCCGTCGTCCGCTGTCCTTCCGACTTAGGGGAAACCTGCACCCTTGAGCCCAAATTAATGTTTATGGTCTAAATGAGCTCCAAATGTGGAACAACAATGAATATTATGATATTTTAATGATGCATGGGTAGATCTGACAAGGATTTTGTAGGATTTGACTAACATTTTCCTTGATTTGTATATGAAAGCACTTACTGCACTTCATGTATGTAGGATTCATGGAACCTACTATAGGTCCGTTAGGGAGGCCCATTGAGAAAGCTTAACAAGGAAAAACACATAACTCTTGTCACCATTCATTTTATGCCCACCTTTCCTTGTAACACCATCAACAGAGCTGGGATTAGAAGGAGGCCTATGTCAAGGAAGTTAGTGACAAAACTGCAAAGGATGACCTTCAAAGGAACAAGAAGGAGCTATTTTATTTTCCACCCAATGATGATGATGGTCAGGAGCTATCCATCCAGATCAGGAGTGGTATATCTACTTCTCAGAAACACCAATCTATAAATATGATGCACTTAATTGGTTGAAGGATACTACAGATGCACCAACAAGAAGGAAAATTTTGAACAATTTCAGCTACAACAAAAGGGCAATACACTATAAGACAAAATTGCTATAGTGATTGGCCACTAAAAGGTAAAATAGGGAAAAGACAAAAGCTGTATTTGAAATTGCTAAATATTGTGGGGTAGGTGAAACCCTAGTGTAAAGAAAATTTGAGCCACACATTGTGAATTAATCCTAGCCATTCATTTGGGATTTGGAAAACTATAAATAGGGGTTTGCCCCTCATTTGTAAATGGTTGGAGAATTGGTGCAAAAGGCATTTGCAGCAATAAAAGACAACATTGCATGATTTTATGGATGTTTTCTTTGATTTTGCTCATCTTGCATGCATGGTTCAACTTCCATGTTAGATTTAGTTGTAGTTTCTTGGATGGCTGTGATAATGGTGTTTATTGTTATGGTATTTGATGAGCTTTCAGCCCATACTTTTGGCACTTGTTGATGAAAAACTATTGTACAAAGTTAGCCTAGGCTTCTTTATTTAATTTCTGCAACTTTGTTCAATTGCAAGTTCATGATGTGCATGTGCAATATAAAAATCAACAGACATTAGGAGATTGCACTGGTTTTGTGTAGCTGTAGGTTCCCTTTGGCCAAAAAAAACTCAGTTTAGGAAGCCTGTCTACTGTAGTAGCAACCATTGTTACTATTCATTCGTAGCTTAGACTTAGAACAACTTTCCCAAACCTTTCCCTTTTGCTATTTCTTTTAGTCCTTGGTTAGAGTAGGATCTCAAACATCACCATGACGCTAAATCCGATGAACTTGGTGGGTTTCAGTTTGCTATTTTGAGTGGGTGGTCACTGTTCATTCACTTCCAGCACTCTGAAACTGCATTTGTAGACCCAACTTCCCATGCTTTGTAACTCATATGTAAGACCACTTTGTGATACTAGCAAAACACATCAACCAGCTGAGAGATTCCAAGCTTGTTATGACTTGACACCCGAGAGACCTTGGGGTAATTTTCAACACTTGTTGAAGATTTCCTTTCAAGAGAGGTAGTGCGCTTATGCATTGCCTGTATTGAGAGGTGCTAAAACACCCATCAACAGAACTGGTGCTAGAAGGAGGGAATGGATAAGCTTGAGGCTACAATGCTAAAAATTAGAAGTTGAAAAGAGCACTTTTAGGTAAAAATATGAGATAAGCATATCTCATTAAATGCTAGAAGGTTAAAATCAGAATTTTTTTAAGGCAAACAAAAGTTGAATTGAAATGGAGCAACATGTGTAGATCAACATCACTCAGCTACATGCAGATTTAAATAGGAGATTGAGGAGACCATTGCAACAATTTGCAGTGGCAAACAAATGTAGAATCCATTGCACTCGCAGGCATAATGAATTGGGGTGTCTAACCTTCTTGAGCATAATTGAAAGAGTCTTACAAGGAGAAATTCCCTTTTGGGAAATCTATCAACCCTTGGCTCTTGCAAACCCATAAGAGGAAATGGTTAACATGGTAGCCAAGGAATTCAAGGAGCTGGTCCAAGAATGTTTGGGCAATGAAGATGGACCAAGATTGGAGGAGATATTGATGTCTAGTTGGTGCAGATTTCACAACGTACCTCACTCTGAATTAACTTGTCCATTGTGTGCAAACATCATCACCCAAGTCAAGGGCAGTTTGAACAAGTTGGAGCAACCAAATCTCACTGAAGGCGAGTCATCACATGAGGTAGGAGAGCTGCCAAAATTTGGAGGAAAACAAAGTAAAGATGAACCAAGAAATTTGACACAAGTTGGTGTCGGGACAAAAAACATAGAAACTAAAAAACCAAGACGAAGAGGCTGAAAGTCTTGGGACAAAAAAGTACCTTGATGAAAATTTGGTTGTAAGTAGTTCAGAAGGAATTCCCTCCATCAATAAAAAGTAGTCCTCCACTCAAGAAGAGGAACGGTTGGTAGTTGAAGATGAATTAACAGAGTTTGTAGTAGTGCATGTTTAGGCAGCCCATAAAGATGTTGAAAATCAGAAAGAAGAGGTTGGAGGTCTTAGGGCAGCAAAAAATGATGATGAAAGCATAAGCGAAATCATATTAGAAGACCTTTCCTTCATAAATGATAGTGATCAAGCATTTTAAAATGCATATTTTGAGGAGTGGGAACTACCATAGGCCACGACTGTCTACCATCATACCTCTTTCCCAATTGACGATGAGGATTTGATAGTGGAAAGATACAATGAACTTGTTTCAAGACTCACTAGGGATTGGTCCAAGATAAGATGCCAAGTAGATTTGGAGGTGTTGTTGCTCCAAAATTGGTGTAGGCTCCATGATTCATCACATTCCAAATTCACATGTGAACTATGCCAAGAAGCTATCGAGCAAGTTAAAGAACAAGTGGAGCAACAAAATGCACTGCTCCCTATAGCTGCTTCAATGATTGAACTAGAGGATCAAGAGATGCAACTGGGCGATAACCTAGTTGAAGGAAACCCTCATGAGGATGTTGGGACAGCAACAGTGGAAGAATGGAACAACCCCGACACTTCGAACGATGAAATATAACAAATAGGAATGCTGTCCCTAGAACATCAAGAACCTTTCCCTCTTGGAGGACATTTGTATGCAATAGATGATTGGCTTTATAGAGGATTCCCAGAGGTAGATTGCTCATCATATATTGATCCCCTTGATGGGTTGGTGTCTCTTGCTATTTTCTTCCTACCTGGGATTGTGCCACAAAGGTATAGTGATGCAAAAGAAGAGTACATTTCAGAAGATGACGGCGATGAAGACATACTACCTGAACCTCCTGTTGATGAAACATGGGAGCCTCCAAAGTGGGAGAGGAGTTCCTTCTTCATCTATAACGACAGTGAACAAGAGGATAAAAGTGAATTTCATGATGAAATACATGGATTAAAAAGAGAAGAAGATAGAGGCGGGGGTGTTTTGATGGCTGCCAACAAGTATGACAAACCTGGCCAACCACAAGAGGAAACTAGGAGTCTGACTACATTGAACACTGCTACTCTTATTACATGTTCAGGGAGCTACATTAGGAAAGATTCATCCATGTCATTGTATTCTAACATTATACATCATAAAATTAAGCTCAACACTAGGGAAAGGAGATGGGACAACGTGATGCCCCTTGATGATAGCAATCAAGAAAAGGTTTGGGATACAACAAATCAGGATGATGAAGTGTTTCTCCTTGAGGAACAACTACTAGAGTTGTGGATCCCACACAAGGTTTGGAAGGGGTGATTGCTGCCCCGTCCTCCCAGTCCTACCCATGCCCAAGGCCAAAACTATTGCACCCTACACCATGCCTACTTGAGGCTACTGATGCAATGATCGACGATGTAGTGCTCACTCTCGACTGTCAAACACTATCGCCGTCACATGACGACATCTAGGTTCTATCGTTCCTTGCTCCTATGAATACTTATAATTGTACTTATTATTTTGATTATGGGAATGAGGGGAGACAAACGTGTTTATGGATTAACCATGGGTTTAATGAATCACCTCAATTGCTGATTTTTCCTGAATATGTGATTAAATTTGAATGCTGTAATGTTGAACTTCATTTTTCTAAATATAAAGATGAATCCACATGGTTAAGAACTATAATGGTTGCCCTTCTGCTTGTGCATGCATTGCAAAATATTGCAAACGTGAATTTTGGTTTGCCTTGCCTAAACATAGTGCTTTGTAAATATCTTTGTACATAGCCCGTTTTGAGTAATGTAGGTTTCATGTACATACCTCAAGTTCGTGTATATAGTCCCACTTTCCTACTTTCGTTAGAGTAGTTGGTTTGCTATAGGTTAGTTTGCTTTAGGGTAGTTTCTTTGCTGTTTTCTGTTTGTTTCCCGCTTTGGTTAGTGTAGGTGTTTGCTTTTCGTTTGTTTTCCATTTTGCTTTCCATTTTTCTATCGCTTTGCTGCTACTTTGCTCAGGGTCCCTCTACTTTTAGCTAGAAACATTTGTGCACACAACAACCATACTTATCACCTGGGGTTGTTCTACATATTTCTTTGTTAAACTCTAATCAAGTTTTCAGAGTGGATGGTGAAGGTCTTCTGTCAGTGTCAAGTGATCTGGACATTTGATTCAAAGAGGATAAGCTATTGGTTGGTCCAATTCTAATGTATTCTAGAATCTTATATCTCTCACATATTTTAAGAATCTAGAGCTCGCTGCAGGTCCTTTGTGGAATCTAGTTAAGTGAAAAATCTAAAATTCTGCTTCAGTGCCATTGTGATTCTCAGCCCTAAATGCGAGCTTCATTTCCTGTAGGTTGAAATGAAAGGAATTGAAAAGAGAAAAATCAAAAGAAAAGAAACAAAAGAAAGAAAAGAAAAACATTGAAAATCAAAAGAAAGAAGAAATTTGACCTTTCAGGAGGATCCGAGCAACTCTACTGGTGCTATGGACACCTGGCTGACAGTAGAGCAATGTTCAAGAGAATCACAATGACAACCTCAGCAGGGCTATGGACACCTGACTGGTAGTGAGGCAATGTCTTGGATGCTTTTGGAGTTAGAATAAACTACGTAGCTTAACTTGACAGAGCTTGGGTTCCTATAGCAACTAAAGGATGGGAATTAATGCAATTGCACACACTTGGATTTTCAACATACTGAAGGTCAGGTTGACTAGTGATTTTGATCCTTTGGTTAAGTGCCTAGTTTGTTTTCCCTAGTGTGAAGATCGAAACTAAAGATTTTGGGTTCGTGATTCCAGTTTGTCATCAGAATGCTTTGGAGCATTTCCCTAGTGAGTCGCCATTTGTTGTGCATGTTTTTCACACATGCCCTACCTTAGGCAGGGACCCCCTCTTTTTCGCTCCTGATGGCTCATTCCTGCTCTTGTTGGGTCATTTATGCTCTTGCCTCATTTTGTGTGCCCCTGTTCCTAAGCCTAAGTTGGTCACATGCCTTGAAATGATCAAACACTCCTTGACCAAATTCATTTGTGCACCTAAATTTCACTTAGTCTTTTACTTTCGTTGAAATGCCCCTATGGGTTTCCCTTCATCTATTGCCCTAGCGTCCTCCAAGCCTCGCATACCCATAGCCGTGGGTCGCCTCATGCGGGTTGTTGCTCATGTTTCACCGCTAAGAGGTGACTAACGCCCAACTTCTGCCCACATGGCGGGATCCACACTTAGTTTCTCCATCTGAGCCTTGACTAAGCATCCAAATCAACGTGGGTTTCCGCATCTCACCTAACCTGAGTTTGCTATACCAAGAAATCAATGCATGCTATTAATGGAAATTGGCCTATAAACATTGCTCCCTGCCCTTCATTCTACCTAGGCATTCAAATCTGAGAGAAACAAAGTCCTCCCCCCATTTTCCACTTTTTCCTTGGTCCTATTAACTTGGTCCTTACTTGCTTGCTTCACTTTTTCCTTCATTTTTTGACTTTGGGGATAAGTTGCCTATGGATTTGGGATGTTTTTGTGATTCCTAAGTGAACTGCCAAGGTTTTGTTAAGTTTTGGGAAGTTGCAAAAATTTCCTTACGGGCCGGCCCCTCCTCAAGGCTGCCTGCGGTGAACTTCCTTGTGGGTCAGCCAGCCCTTCATGACCAAGCTTAAATTTCCTTTATAAATGTAATTAAAAACTAAATAAACGTGAAGGGTTAAAATTAGGAAAACCCATCAATTTTTTAAGGAGAGAAAAATTATTAAAAAACCCATTAGAATTCTTTTAAGGAGAAAAAAAATTAATAAAAAATCCATCATAATATTTTTTAAGGAGAATTTTTTTTTTATTAAAATACTTACAACATCGATGTTGTCCCATGTTTCTTCAACAGGAACAAACTGCCCACTGTTTTCACCAAAGAACAAGCACAAAGAAAGAAATGCGGCCAAAAGAGAAGACTTTGCAGGATTTTAATAGAGGAACATGTGCTTCATCAAAAGTGATGCCCAAAAGAAGAAATAAAGCGTGCCTAGAAGAGTATACAAATGGCGCTAGAAAATCCATCGACACAAAGCCGGCCGAACTTAAGAATACCTCCAACAATGTGGAAGATATAAGGAGGTGAGTGTACCTTAATTTAATCTTCATTTGCATATCTACAATTACTTGTTCTTTACCTTTGCCTTCAATTTTTGGAGACTTGTGTGCTAGAGGAGTTTCATCAGTAAACTCTAGTGCTCTTTTCTGCTTCCTCTCCATTTCACCGAAAGAGGATCCAACTTCAATTGCCTTTACCGGAATGGAAATGCTAATCTCCTAAAATTCCTAGCAATTCCTTTTAAAGAATTTTGTATATTCTTGCTCAAAATTTCCCAAAGAATTAGGAATGTCTAAAAAAAATTACTTTACAAACTAGCTCTATCTTTTCCATACAACATTATCGATCTGCGGAAAGCAATTCAGAAAATACATCATAAGACATATGACCAAGGTACCAAACTTGAAAGGGTAATCTTCCTCTTTTGTTAATTGCACATTTTCCATCAACTGATCCTTTAGCAATTCACATAGATTGAAATCTTCATCCTCCATTATCATTTTATGAGCAATGTAGACTGCACCTGTCGAGGTTGCACCTTCCTTGTTTCTGACAAAGATTTTGTATAAAATTCCATGCATAATGTACCTTGTTATCGGATCCTTGACTGTCAAAATTATCAGAGCCCTTTGATCTCCTATTACTCCAGTTAGGGTTTCAACCTCCTTGTTCTAAATCAACTCCTTTTAAAGAATATCCCCAATATTGCATAATCTAGTTAAATTTCTAATCACCTCTTTCGAAATGAGATATAGGGTTTATCCAGAGTAAGAGTGTCCTCATTCAATCTATTCAAGATAAACCTAACGACTTCCACATTGAAAAAATAAGGAAATTCACTCCAAATATCCAAACTTCTATGTTTCGCACCTTCAAGCCACTTCAATTCATCAGCCAACAACATATTTCTCACATCCCTAATCTTTCTACTGCTATACTCATCTAAATTCACAATTCCTTTGATTTGCTTCATTTTTCTTACTGTACTAAACAAGTTTTTCTACCGAGCACAAAATTAAGTGAGAATTTTGTAAGTAATTGGAATACCTGATGAATTCATCACTGAATTAACCTTTACTCCTTCAAAATTCTGCTGGAAAGTCTCTCCTTTTGTTCTTCTTCGATGCAAGGTGATAAATAAGTGTTCCAAATACCCTTTTATAACTTTGCACACCTAACCTCTTTGATGCATTAATTTTTTTCCCTAG
This sequence comes from Sequoia sempervirens, assembly GCA_007258455.2. Taxonomy (NCBI): domain Eukaryota; kingdom Viridiplantae; phylum Streptophyta; class Pinopsida; order Cupressales; family Cupressaceae; genus Sequoia; species Sequoia sempervirens. The sequence continues at coordinate 14,927 of VDFB02053104.1, forward strand.
GTGTTCTGGTTACTTTGTTTTCTTGGACAACAAGAGAAGAGTCCATTTGCGGACCTTCTAATTTTTGCACAAGTGATCACCGATGCATTTGCAAAACTTTAGCACCACTTCTGGCAAATTCTTGCATTCTCATACAATCATGGATGACAAATTATTTTCTTTGAAACCCCTCCCAGGCCAATGGCCTCCACGCATCACCCCCTCTCTCGAGGAATTCACTGTGAGGCTACTTTCTCGTGGAATCTCTTCATCAGATTCACTCTTCCTTACCCATGTTTTCTTCATCTGATCTCTTATCTCTTCCACAATCATTCTCCCTTTTCCTTTATTATCCTTTTGTGAAATTCTTCCATTGTATACTAGACCTCTTCTATCCATGTTTCTATTCCTACAGAATCTTGCAATGTGACCAAATCTATTACAATTATAACACACATGATTTCTTTGTCTATACCACTCATTCCATTGATTTCCTCTCTTTCTCATTGATTAGCACATGCCCATATTTCCTCCTATATAGGTGTAGCATTTTACTGATTTCTACACCGGGATAGACATACTTCCTCGCGATTCACAATTGACTTATGACCAAACTTGTTGCAACTAAAACACTGACTGACAAAAGATGGACTGCTTGAATTTAATTTTCTTCTACACTAAGAAGATATATGACCAATTTTATTACAAGCAAAGTAGTGACCATTAAACTTTTGAGCATTGGGTTGTCTTATCAGATATCCTCTACCTTTGTTCATCTGAGTTTTTTTGTCTAGAATCCTTATGTTCAGATCCAGAGCTTTCTCCTTTATCATACCCAAGACCTCGCTTGTCATTTGCATCCTTGTATCCTTTAGTCAACTCATCAAGCTTAGCATAACTGATCTTAAACTTCTCCTTGTATTCATTTGCAATTGTGAGTTCATCTTTGAGAATAACTATTTTTCTTTCAAGTTCTTGTTCATTATTTCAGGATTGTTGCAATTCAATCTCCAACTGAATGAATCCACCTTGTACTCTGCTGCATTCTTCAAAATTTTCCTTCAAGGATTGGGCTAGATTCTCTTCATTCTTTTCCTTTTCTTCAATCTCCTTAAAGTCATCTTCATCACCATAGATTCCATCTCAAGCTTTAGAGCAACATTGTCTCTAGCAAGCTTTTCACATTCTTCTATTATTTCCTTTAGGGTCTAATTTAGATGAACATCTTCCAAGCTATTATTTTCTTTCTTCTTCAACTGATCACATAGTTCTTTCCTCTTTTCTCTTGACTCATTGATTTTTTCCTTCAATTATTAATGGATTTTTCAACATCTTGAAGATTTTCTTTTAATTCCACGACTTCTACTTTAGACTGATCAAGATCGTCAAGTGCCACCACAAGCTACTGTTGAAGACCACCAGAGTCCATTACTTTCCAAGATCCACCTTAAGATATTAAACTTCTGTAGAGGAACCTGCTCTGATACCAATTGTTGGACTCAAGGAACACTGAGAGGGGGGGTGAATCATTGTTCAACAATTTTTTTATTTTATTCCAGATCTTAAACCATTCGCAATACTTAAATTGAAATAAACATGCAAACATATGAAGTAGACAATCAAAACACCATAACACCAATATTTTTACGTGGAAAAACCCCTCAAGTAGGGAAAACCAATGGCGGAGATTAATCCAATAATTTATACTTTGTTAAAGTATGCGTGAATGCATTACTGCTTAGAGCTCATCAAAATAAGGAAGGCTCAATAGTCTTTACAAATGTTTGTGGATTACAAAAAGGCCAAAATAAGAAGATATCATCTACAAATTACCTAGTTTCAATTCCTCGTGAAGCTCATGAATCGATCTTTCTTTGTCCTTTGACTAATCTAACACTTCGGGTCACCGCCATATAACTCGTGATCACAAAACCCCTTAATTTGTATAAGTGAAACTACGACAAATTGCTCAAACACTCTCTGATATTCATAACACACCGTACTTACTCTTCCACACCTATTTCTTCAAAACGAATTCAATAATCTATATATATATATCCATAAATTAAGATTTCAACGCCCAAGTCGGCTCTGTTGTAAATATGGAAATAATATTCCCTCCCAAATTTGGTCAGCCCAAATCACAAATCATATTTAATGCACACCCATAAAAGTTAGCCAAACTATAGTTAGGACTCCAAGACAAAATTTCCAACACAAGGTCACTAAATAATTACTCCTTATACATCCTCAGAATACGTTAAGACATCTCACTCAGCCACCAAGAACAAATAAACAAAAAATCATCATGCCGGATCTCCTAACTCGTACACCGATTAATGCAACATCACAAAAATTATCAATAGGATAACATATATGCTAAAAAATCTATCCCAGGGATCCATAACTCAAAAATATGACCCGGTGAGGCATACAGATCGACATACTAACCGAATACCCTGTTCTTCATTTATTTTGTCGGTAAAAATCTGATCTTTACTTTGCTTGCTGGTATGAGCGAATCTTGATCTACAGACCAAAAAGATGACTTAGGTTGCCATAAATGACAACACTAGAAGCCATATGCCAACAATAAGGAGTATTTGTGTTGTTTTCTCTTGCTTGCACCTTGTTAAATATATAAACAATAGTATGAATTTCTTCTCTCTAGTAGACTTATGGTAAATTTTCTTGTTTCATCATTGTTCTTGTAGCTTCTTGAATAATCTTTTTCTTGCTTTCAACCACTTGATTATGTTGAGGAGTCCTAGGGGTAGATAAATGTCTCTTTATTCCATGATTCTCACAAAAGATATTGAGCTCATTGGAGGTGAACTCTCCACCTCTATCAAACCTCAAAATTTTTATTTTCATATCCATTTCATTTTCAACCATAATTTTGAATGCTTTAAACTTATCTAGGGCTTTTGATTTTTCTTTGAGAAAAGTAACCCATGCCATTCTAAAATAATAATCAATAAATAGTATGAAATACCTGCCACCTTGAATACTTATTACCTTGGTAGGACTACAAATATCTTTATGCACCAATTCCAATAGACTAGTAGAAGATTATTCTTTGACTTTGAAGCTTCTTCTTGATTTCTTTCCAACTTGACATTCCTTACATATAACATTGATAGGATTTGTAATCTTTGGTAGATCTCTCACAACTTGAACTGAACTTATCCTCACTAGGCTATCAAAATTTATGTGACACATTCTTCTATTCCATAGCCAACTCTCATTGATATAAGTCATGAAACAATAACCATCGACACCTTTGAGTTGATAGACATTTCCATCAATCCTTCTTGTAGTAGCAATCATAGTTCTAAAGCCTTTTTTGATCTCACAACTATCATCCTGAAACATAAGATTGTATCCCTTTCTACACATTTTTCCAACACTCAAGAGGTTATGTCTTAGAACCTTAACATAGTAAACATCATTAGTATTATGCTTTCCATCAAAACTAATTGAACCTTTTCCACATATCTTAGTAGATGTATCATCAGCAAACCTAACAAGTCCTCCATATTTTTCAAGTTTAAAAAACTTACTCTTATCACTGGTCATATGATTAGAGAATCAACTATCAATGATTTGATATTTATTCTCCTATCTATCATGAAAAGTAGGCACCAAAGTGCCTTTAGTTTTAACACTTCTTTTTGGATCCATTTCCTTCAAACATCTCTTAGAGTTAGCAAAATTGGATTCATCTTTTAATTCCATGGACAAGCATTCACTATCCTTATCATCTCCATAATCAAATTCATCATCAAATATACTTACATCTTCTCTAACATAATAAATTTTCTTAATCATCTTACCTTTGTTATCCTTATTTTTGTTATTCAAAGCTTTGCTTGGACATTTAGAAGCATAATGACCTATCTTTCCACAACTGAAACATTTGAAATGCAACTTACCACTATATTTTCTAGTATCCTTTTTTATTCTTCTTATAAATTTATCTTCCACATCATCAAGATCCTCCTGATCTAATTCCACTATCTTCTCTGATTTTCCAACCTTAAAAGTAGTCTCAACTTTTTCAGTACTTGTACCAAACCCTCTCATTTCAAAACTAATTGAATCATACAACTAATATTTGGTATATTGAGTCAAATTTTGTAATTCTTCAATAGCATAAACTTTATGACTATAAGCTTTAGGAAGATTTCTAAGTACCTTCTTTACCACTTATTCTTATTTCAATTCTCCACCAAGACCTTCGATACCATTGACAACTTCATCCACCTTCTACAAGTAGCTTGTGATGTTTTATCTTTAGACATTCGTAGGGTCTCAAACATGATCTTCAAATTCTGCATCTTAGTGCTTGATCTTATCATCTCCTTCATAAATGCTTTCTAGCTTTACCCAAAATTTTCTAGCAGTT
>VDFB02053105.1:0-31710 GCA_007258455.2 Sequoia sempervirens
ATTGACTTTGAGACCTTTCCAACGTTTCAAATAGTTCGCGAATCATAGTCCCAGATCAAAAGTTATGGCCCCGGGAAGTTGGCGCACTTTCTAGAAGATACAATTGCAAATGCTCTTTTGAAATTTGAACTTCATGTTGTAAATTTTCGGCACCAACCGCCTAAACTCAAATTTGAATGTTGTTTTGGCTTCAAACTAATGAGGAGCTCTATTTATGGGTGGGTTTCTAATTTTGGGTAACTTTTGGGGACAAGCTTGCATATTGCGAAAGGGTTATTCGGTAGCCTTCTGTAACTTGCATGTATTGTAGAACTTGGGGATTTGAGATCCTCTGCATGTAAGAAGCTCCATTTTCTGAATAATAAAATTATTCTCTTGTTTGTGAGTTATTTTCTAAATCTCGGACTGTGCCCTCATCACTTGTTCCTTTTTACAAATTGTTGCACATGCAATATGTTTGGGAATTTTGACCAAATCTCATAAAAGAAATATTTTTGTTGTTCACCATTGATCTCTTTATTATCCTTTGGTGCATAATGGGGGGTCTATGAAAGGGTTCTTCACTAGGGACAAACTTTGTTTCCCCTTTTCATCTGTTATTTACAAATTTCTGTTATGCTTTATACCCGAATAATACGGCCTGGTATAGCCTCTTCTTTATGTTGTTATATTTGTTACTTCCAATAAAATTACATCAAGAGATATGAATGGTATTCGTGCAAGCCTAGTAGTCTATACACTCCTTAATGCTTCCTCTGTTGATCTATCACAACCTCCTCCATACTTTTGTCGTTTGATATTAGGCACATTATTTTTGGTGTGAGCCTATGCCATGATTTGCCTCATTCCTAACGCTTCTATCTTCTTTCCCTTTGGCTAAATTTTTTTTGATAGTCTTGTCTTGCTATGGGGATGAGTTCATCAATATCTTGTATTATATTCCAAATTCCCAGCGTTGGTTTGATTCTTGGATAAATACATTTAGATGTAATAAATTTTACCTTTAGATACCTCCTGTCAAGTTCAATATTGTATCCATGCTTTTAAGGGCTTGATAGAATCGATGTCTATGAGGTGTTTGTAAGGCATTTGTATTGAAAAGCTATTGATTTTCTATATACCGCTTTGGGTATTAACTCCACACTTAGCATAGTATTTTTCTAGTCTATGCTATGCCTATTTAATCGGTGAGGGAGACAGTTAATTGCTTGAATGGTATCCAACATCTCATGTAAGTGTTTGATCTTATGCTCTTATCCATCTAACAATGATCTGTGAATTAAAACTGGTTTATGCTGAATGAGATCGATGTTTGCTACTTGAAACCATCTACGCGGCATGATAGTAAGGAATTTTTCTTTTGTTTTTTTTTCTAATTGTCGATGCCATAGACACATACGTATTACCCCTACCGCAATATTTGCTTAGTCATGTGGTCAATGCAAGTTTCATTCTTATTTCTAACCTGGCATTGGCTTATATGCAGATATGTATTTATATTGAGGTTACCTTGCTTGTATACTGCATACTAATTTCATCTCCTGAAAGTTCAGTAGGGCATCGATATAATCTCATTATGCTCTTGTTTCCTTGAGCAATTTCGCTGCCTTAATTCCTTACATGGATTTTGTTGTCTTGGAACTAAGCTACTGCCACCATCAATGGGAATTAGTTCCTTCTTTGGTTGCGAAGTCTACTTCTAGACTCATCTGGCTGTGAGGTGAGTTCCTCTTCATGCTGTTGTATTGGCCCCGACCTTGTGACATTCACGTTTTGGTAACCATTTGATGATTTTCTCCACAAAAAGGATATATACTTGATTATTGTATAACATAGACAATGGAAGTGCCTCACGAGAGTGTAAAACCATGGTTTCCTTAACCAATTGCCATAAATATAAGTAAGGTTATGATGTTTCATTGGTAGTGTTAGTTTGTTAGCTTGGACAACTGTTCGTCCATTTGTATGAATTAGTTAATAATTGTTTTTATGGGTTAGAGTGAAGAAAATTATTTATTAATTTATTTGATTTCCTTTTACCAACCTAGCAACCAATTTGGTTAGGGTTTGTTGGGGTGTTATTAATCTTAGCCATTGATGAAATTAAATCTCGGCTGTTGGTTTTCCAATGAGGGTAGTATAAAAGGGGGTCAAGGGTCATTTGGAGAACACACAATTGAGAAGCATTTGCAGTGTCAGCAAATGAATTTGCAGTGAGAGCAAATAGTCTTGCAGTGTTAGCAAGGGCGCAGTGATAGCGTTGGGGATAGCAGTGGTGGAATCTCAGTAGGAGTAATTGGGAGATTGTCAGAGCTCTTCCAGAAAGAGGCAAGTAGTTTTGTATTTATTAATTTGCTAAAGTTTAATATAATTCCTCATTTGCAGTAGTGGTTTTCCCCTCGGGGTTTTTCCACAGACAATTTGTCCAAAAATATTGTGTTCATTGTGTTGCATATTTTATGTTCCTTTTTTTATTAGTGAAGTTGCAGTTGTGTTATTTTTCAATGTTTGCTGTGAATTAATTTTCGGCAGTCAAATAATCTTATATTAGATAGGAGATTAATAATCAGTAACTGCAATAGAATTTTCACATGGTATCAGAGCTAAGTTGAGGTTAGAAAAGGCTTAGCATAAGAAAATTGAGGGTTTATAAAAACCCAGTTCTACCTCTTCAGAATTATTTTTATTGTTATTGCTTTTATCTTTTGAGATGGGCACAACAGGTTTAAGAGATCAGGACAGATTGGATGGAGCCTCAAATTTTGGTGTCTGGAAAGCCATAATTTCTTTGTTGCTGGAAGAGAATGGGATCAAGGAATATGTGACCAGTGTTGTACCTGTACCTATGGATGCAACACAGCTCACAACATATAAGAAGGAAGATGCCAAGGCGAGGAGGCTGATTCTTGATGGTGTCAAGGACCATATTGTTCCACATGTCGCAGAGTTAGATACAACGAAGAAGATGTGGGATGCCATTTTGAATCTGTACCAGAATGCTACCACTAACTGGAAGCTGATTCTCAGAGAAAAGTTGAGGAATACTCGGATGAACAAGGGAGAAGATGTGACAAGTTACCTCACCAGACTCAGACTTTTCAAGGATGAGTTGGCAGCTATTGGAGATAAACCAGATGATGACGAGCTAGTGCGGATAGCCCTAAATGGGTTTACTAAGCAGTGGGATATCTTTGTTCAAGTTATCAATGGACGAGATACCTTACCGAGTTGGGATCAACTCTGGAGTGACTTCACTCAGGAGGAGCTTAGACTAAGTCTTGTCAGTGGAACCAGCAGCAAGAGTCAGAAAAGTGAGGCTGAACAAGAGAATGTTGCCCTTGTAGGAAAAGGGAAAGCAAAGAAGGGGTCAAGCAAATGATCAAATTCACAAGGTGAGAAGAAGAAGAGGGACCTATCAAAGGTCAAGTGTTATGGATGTCACGAGTTTGGCCACTATGTCAGTGATTGCCCACAAAGGAAGAAGAATGAAAAGAAAGGCAAGAAGCGGACTGCAGCTTCAGCAAGTGCAGATGAGATCTCTAGTAGAATGGAGGATGAGTTCGCTCTCATAGCCTGTATGGCTAGCTCAACCTCACAGATTGTTTGGTATATAGACAGTGGGGCGTCATTTCATATGACAGGAGTTAGAGAGTACTTCTCCAGTTATAAGGAGGAGGACATCAAAATATAGATTTTTATGGGGAACATGTCCAAACTCAATCCAATTGGGAAAGGGACTGTTCTATTTCAGAGGGAGAATGGCAAGTGGATTCCCATTCATGATGTGTTGCATGTGCCAGGCTTGGGTATGAATCTGATTTCCGTATCCGTCCTTCAAGATAAAGGTTACAATGTTCTCTTTAGGGGGGTGAATGTGTTAATCAAGCACAAGGATTGGAAATCACCCACAGTTATTGGAGTTAGGAGTGGTCAACTTTATAGGTTGCAATTTGATACTCACAAGGCATTGATGAGCAACAGTAATTCTAGAGATCAAGGAGAGTTATGGCATAGGAGGATGGGCCATATACATCATGGAGCACTTAAATTGCTTCATGAGACAGTGATAGGTGTTCCAGAGGTGAGCACAGAGCATGATGATGTGTGTAAGGGATGCGTGTTGGGGAAGTTTGCGAAAGTAGCTTTTCCAAGGAGTGACACCAGATCCAAAGGTGTTCTTGATCTTGTACATTCAGACATATGTGGACCAATTTCGACGAAGTCTCTCACAGGGTACGAGTACTTTGTTACTTTCATTGATGATTTCTCCAGGAAGACCTGGATATACTTCTTGAAAACCAAGGATGAGGTTTTTAGTCGCTTCCAAGAGTTCAAAGCTCTTGTGGAGAATTCGACAGGCAAGAAGATAAAGGTTCTTCGGTCAGACAATGGAGGCGAGTACAAAGGGAAAGAGTTCCAGGAGTTTTGTACCAGTGAAGGAATCAAGAGAGAGTGGACTGTTCCTTACAACCCGCAATAGAATGGGGTTGCTGAGAGGAAGAATCGGTCTATAGCAGAGGCGGCAAGGGCTATGTTGCATGACCAGGATATGCCTCATTACTTATGGGTAGAGGCATGCAGTACATCAGTCTACATACAGAACAGGGTTCCACATAAGGTATTAGGCAAGATGACACAAGAGGAGGCATTCTCAGGGAAGAAGCCAGATGTCAGCCACTTCAGGATATTTGGGAGTTTTGCATATTGCCACATTCCAAGGGATACACGTACCAAGTTAGATCAGACTGCAGAGAGAGGGTACTTTGTGGGGTATAGTGAAACCTCAAAGGCATATTGGATATTTATTCCAGGGACTAGGAGGATTATAGTCAGGCGTGATGTCCAGTTCATGGAGGACAAGGCATTTAGAAGGTCCAGAGATTTTCCAGCAGATGATCAGAATGAGCAGCCAGCAGAAGCTCCAAGGATTGTGCAACCGAATCAAGGGAAGCAAAGCTCGAGTACAGTTACTAGTACAAGTACAAGCTCAGGTGCTGAGAGTTTGCAGAGAATGGAGCAACAGATGCAGCAGATCCAAGAGATGCATCAAGGAGACATGGAGGTTGATACTTCATCCTCTTCAGTTGGTAGCGGGAACAAACAGGCACAAAGGGATACTCAGGAGTTTGTGGGAGCTCCTAGGATGAGTAATAGACAGCGGAGACAACCAGCTAGGTATGATGACTATGTGGCATTAGTTAGTCAATTGGTAGATAGTGAGCCTTCCAGCTATCAGGAGGCTGCATGGCAACAGGTGTGGCGAGATGCGATGGTTGAGGAATATACCTCAATAGTGCAAAATGATGTGTGGGAGATTGTTCCTAGACAAACAGATAGGGCAGTGGTTGGATCACACTGGATCTATAAGATTAAGCACGGTGCAAATGGTAGCATCGAGAAATACAAGACAAGGTTCGTGGCCAAGGGGTTCTCTCAGAAGGAGGGAATTGACTATGAGGAGACATTTTCTCCAGTGGCCAGGTATACTTCTATACGAGTCTTGATCTCACTTGCAGCACAGATGGGATGGCAGATCCATCAAATGGATGTCAAGACGACATTTCTTAATGGTGAATTGAAAGAGGAGGTATACATAGAACAACCAGAAGGCTTTGTGGCACATAGCAGTACAACCCACGTGTGTAGATTAAAGAGAGCTTTGTATGGACTCAAGCAGGCTCCCAGGGCATGGTATGAGCGCATTGACAGATACTTGCAGGGAATGGGCTTTGTGAAGAGTGAGGAAGATGCTAACCTCTACTACTTGGTGGTTGGAGGTGAAGTTCTCATTCTTGTTCTATATGTAGATGACTTGTTTCTGACAGGTTCACTGGGGCTCATCAAAGAGTGCAAGAGGGACCTTGCATCGGAGTTCGAGATGAAGGATTTGGGGCTTATGCACTACTTTCTAGGCATGGAGGTATGGCAGATAGATGGAGAGATTTTCCTTGGACAAGGGAAATACTACATTGAAATCTTGAGAAGGTTCGAGATGGAAGATTGCAGAGCCATGTCTACTCCTATGATCACTAATTGGAAGAAGGTAGACTCATCCAGGGAGAAGGATGTAGACTCCACCTTGTACAGGCAGTTAATTGGGTCTATTATGTATTTGGTCAATACCAGGCCAGATATATCCTTTGCAGTAAACTCTCTTAGTCAGTTCATGGTGGAGCCAAAGAGAGTGCATTTGACAGCGGCAAAGCATGTGTTGCAATATTTGTGTGGTACAATCGAGTATGGGATCAAATATACTCGAGGTGATGGTATTAGGTTGATGGGATATACTGACGAAGATTGGGCATGCAATAAAGCGGACAGGAAAAGCACTTCAGGGTGTTGCTTTAGCCTGGGATCAGGAGTTGTCTCTTGGTACAGCAGGAAGCAGAAGTCTGTGGCTTTGAGTTCTGCAGAAGCAGAATACATAGTAGCTAGCATGGCAACGTGTGAGGCGATATGGCTTCAGAAGTTGCTGGTAGCCTTGTTTGGTCAGAAGGTTGAGACTATGGTGATACACTGTGACAATCAAAGTTGCATCAAATTGTCTGAGAATCCTGTGTTTCATGATAGGTCCAAGCATATAGACATCAGGTATCATTTCATCAGAGATTGTGTACAACGGGGGATTGTTCAGCTATAGTATATACCTACAGAGGAGCAGGTAGCAGACATTTTGACAAAGGCATTGGGGAAGGCGAAATTCATCTTCTTTAGAGATAAGTTGGGTGTCATGCAGAACAAACTTCCTCACTAAGAGGGAGTGTTAGTTTGTTAGCTTGGACAGCTGTTCGTCCATTTGTATGAATTAGTTAATAATTGTTTTTATGGGTTAGAGTGAAGACAATTATTTATTAATTTATTTGATTTCCTTTTAGCCACCTAGCAACCAATTTGGTTAGGGTTTGTTGGGGTGTTATTAATCTCAGCCGTTGATGAAATTAAATCTCAGTCGTTGGTTTTCCAATGAGGGTAGTATAAAAGGGGGTCAAGGGTCATTTGGAGAACACACAATTGAGAAGCATTTGCAGTGTTAGCAAATGAATTTGCAGTGAGAGAAAATAGTCTTGCAGTGTTAGCAAGGGCGCAGTGATAGCATTGGGGATAGCAGTGGTGGAATCTCAGCAGGAGTAATTGGGAGATTGTCAGAGCTCTGCCAGAAAGAGGCAAGCAGCTTTGTATTTCTTAATTTGCTGAAGTTTAATATAATTCCTCATCTGCAGTAGTGGTTTTCCCCTCGGGGTTTTTCCACGGACAATTTGTCCAAAAATATCGTGTTCATTGTGTTGCATATTTTATGTTCCTGTTTTTATTAGTGAAGTTACAGTTGTGTTATTTTTCAATATTTGCTGTGAATTAATTTTCGGCAGTCAAATAATCTTATATTAGATAGGAGATTAATAATCAGTAATTGCAATAGAATTTTCACAGCTAGGCTTGAAATCTTGGAATAAGTTCAGTGGGCCAAGAGATTAGTAGTTGTGATTAGTTATTATGATCATGGATTTATGGCCATAACTTAGTTATTATGATCAAGAAACAAATTTACTTTTAGAAGGTGCCATATGTTACTTCATTATATTGAATTACAGGGTAAATTTGATAGTATAGATGTGATGTAGGATTTAAAATAAAACACAATTTTGTTTGTGTCAAGCTATGTTTTGAGAAGTTCTTTGAATGTGTTTTAAGTAATTTTGTTAATAATTTTAGGTGACTATTCAAATGTATAATTGATTATTTAGATTTATTTAATATTGACATAATTGTTGGTATTTCTAATTACATATATTTATGTGTAATGGTATGTATATATAACATATGTATGTGTATATAAGCATCTCCAATGATATATGTATATATGTGTATATAGGTATATGTATATATATGTTACAAATATAATGGTATATCATTAACTATAGTAAAGAGAAGTTTGGTGTGTATTGAAATATATATATATATATAATGTATTTCATGTTAATTTAATGTATATGGTATAAATAGTGGAGTATGGAATTTAATATCAGGGTAAACTGTTATAATTAGGTAAAATATGGTTTTTATATTTAGTTTAGTATATTGATTATACTTTGAAATTGATTTTATTGGGTTCTAAAAATTAGAAAGAGGATACATTGTAGCTAGATTATTGCTCTAATGAACAAAGAACCTTTTATGATATCACGTGCTTTTGTTTGGTTGAGGATGTTTGTTGAAATGAAATGGATGTGTAAATGTAAGTAGTATTTACTAATTACATTCCTTAAAATGGTCATTTGGATTATACTTTTCTTTTGTTTCACTCTGCTTCTTGTGGTGATTCTATGTTGGGTCATGTTTCGATTAATGTTGGGAACCTGTAATGTATAAGATACTCTCACTTGGTAGTATGGGTAGTTGGATTTTAGGCTTCTAGAGGTTGTGGGGAGAAAGTGGATCTATGTTAAATTTTCTTTGGTTAGTCCCTTGTGAGTTGTCGGTTTTATTTTCTTTTTTGAGCTCTCATGAGCGTACCTTATTTCATGGTTTTCTTTCCTTGGGGTTATGGCTTTAAGTGGGAAGGTAATACCTTGCACATTTTCTTGGTTATTGTGATTTAGGTGCTTATTTGTTTGGTACACCCCTTCTTGTTGAGAGTTTTCTTTTCGGGGCTATCAGGGAGAGTGACTCTTCATTGGGGGTGACGCACAAAGGGGAAACCTAGATAACCCATGGAAGAGTTGGTTTAATAAGTGAAAACCTAATAAGTTGACTAATGGGTTGGGTAAAAACACATTAACTAAAGAGAAGTAAGATACCTCATCCACGTCGTTAGTGCTTTTGTAGACTAAGGGTGGATTGAGAATGTTGTGGTTGGCAATATAGTTGCCTCATCCTCACGAGGGGATAGTGGTTCTGTACATGTCACCCTATGGGGTTGGTGCCTAGTGAAAGGTAGCTAGGATAACCATAGATGGGGGCCAACGCTAGTTGAGAGGCAACCAGGATAACCCATGTTAGGGCCTTGCAATGACACTCTCCCATAGTTTCCCTTGCTTTTTCTTTGGTTTCCTCTAGAAGTAGTCATCTTGTTGTGGTCATTTGATTTTGTTGACCATTATGTTATGTTTGTGTTCTATGGTTTGGTCTTGTGGTTTTCCGTTTTGACTGTCTTGGATCATGGATCTTTCTTGTTGACTTCTAGCATGGGGGGTTGGGCCTTTGGGTCCACATGGTCAAGTGGAACGTGCTACACACCCTGTTGGGTTCTCCATCAACATTTGTATAGTGCGGTGTTACCTAGATGTAGAGTGTTCCAGAGTTCATTACATTTGCAGATGTATATTCCTTATTTCAGACATACTTATGTATTGATGTATTACACCAACGTGTGTTGGGAAATAATGATGTAAACTTATGTGATTGAATGATGCAATGTAATGGATACTGATGTAATGTATGATTGTGTCTTTGTATTCCTTATATGACCAGTGATTGATGTTATCATCATTTGAACATGTATCTATGGAAATATGCTTCTTGTATTCTCATGAATATAATATGTGTTTATGGTTATTAAAATAGAGTTGATTTTGTTTATGATTAGTTTACATTTGTGAATACTTCTTAATAATGGAACTATAATGGATGTATGGTTTTGGTTGATGATAGCTTTGTCATGGTTTATGATGCAGCTTGGAAAATTGTTGGTTATCATTGTTATGGGTTTGGATTATGCAATGTCTTCATGTGTACCCCATAGCACACAGGTTGATAGTTTATCTTTTAATTAAATATTGTGTATTGGAACTTAATGTACTTATATTATATGTTAAAAATAAATTATGCGGTAAATTGTTGTCTTAGGTGTCATTTGGGGTTTGGGCGGCAAGGCGTTAAACCATGGTATCAGAGCATAGGTTCATACACTGGGTAGTATGAGCCCATTATGTAACCTTGAGTTTAGTATCTTGAGTTTAGGTTTCACCCTTTTTATCGTTGTTGCTTAGTAATTTGAGTTTGTCCCTAGTTGGTGTTGGTTCAATAGTGCAGAAAATTGGTGGAAAGGATGGGACCCTTTGTGTAGTGTGCAATGCACTGATATTCTTCCTATTGGGGATGCATTAAGGACCCTTGTGTTGTCATGTGATGTGAGTTTTTGTGTGATTATGATGAGTTTGTGATTAAGTTGGTATTTTGTGTTGGTTTCCTTTATCACCTTGTTTCATCCTTGTGACTCTTTCCTCCCTTGGTGGTGTGTGTAGGATGCCTAGAGGTCAAGGGTGAGGTTGTGGCAGAAGACATGGTGGCAGCCAAAAGACTAACCACCAAAGTACCTTATCTCAACATTCTCATGGAACTAAATGTGGGGAAAGTCTGGGTTCTTAGAAATGCTCGAGAAGTGTGGGTCAAAACCCAAAGTAGCCAAAGTCAGAGAGGGTACAACTATGTCAATCTCTAGAGGAGATATCTAATGATGAGACCTTGGAACATGCATGTGTTCGGGCCAAGATAGAAAGGGAAAGGAAAATTGTAGAATCTAATCATGTTAGGACAAAGAAACCCTCGACTGTCTGAGATTGGCCATTGGGGTGTTGACCCAATGATCCCAATTTGATGAAAGAGGAGATAGAGTGCCTACAAGCACATCATTCCTCCTCTAAAAAGGTCATGATGGACTTTGATGAGGACCCAGAAGAGTGTCCTTTAGTTGAAAATGAGTACTCACCTAATTTTTTCTTATGATGTATTAGATACATTAAGACTTCATTGGTGCATGTGCACCCATTTTGTTTTGATGGGTTGAAAGTGTAGTTGAATGGGATAGATGTGAAACTCTTGTCAAATGTTGTGTTACGGAGGAATGAATTGTGTTTTTCTTGAAAATTGAAGTGTAAAATTTTGACCTTTGCTAAAAATGTTGTGAAACTTTATGTGAAATAGTGAATGAAGGGAATTTCCTTATGTGTAAATGATGAGGATTAAACAAAATGTGTGCTTGTGTGGGTAATTATGTTGTGATTTTATGGAAGTGTAGTACTTTGAGGTAAAGAATTAGTTTTAATAACCGGTACTAATGTGTTATGTTTCCACCTTAGTCTATGGTTTCTAGGTGGTTGGCTTAGGAAACTCAAGAATAAGGTAATGTACTTGGGATCTTTAGGGGGTAAATACTTATAATAGAAAGTAGTGATCTATTTCTGATATAGTACATGACATGGATCAATGGTTATGATCATTATGTGAATTATGTTCTTGATTGTTTAGTATTACAAGATGAATTGATTATTAGAGTTGTTTTGGATGATGAAGTTATTGCTTGTAGTTTGGTGAGAGGGACAGTGTAGTATCACTTGCTCACGAGTGCCCTACTACTCTACAAATTCCTCTCATGGTGTGGCTATAATGGAATATATATTATCATATACAACATTTGCTTTTATGCAAGTTTGCAAGTGCTAAGCCTTGACTCCACCTACACTGTCAGGATTGGGTGAGCACTCATATATCCCAACAGGTATGAAGTTGAAAATAGAGTTGACAAGAAATTTCTATGCTCTAGTTTGTCACCCTATCCTTAAGTTGATGATTTTGTCTGTTGAAACCCCATTCCTATTTTGATATTGTTCCAATTTTTTTGGGTCATTTAATTTTATTTGCTTAATTAAGGTTATGAATTTTGACATGATTGTTAATTGTTGTATTTGTGATCTTTTGCATATGATTGAATTCTAGGAGTAAGTCGATGCTAAGGGGGGGAGGATGTAGTTCCCTCCACTTTTGGCCTTCACGACAAGTGAGTAAGTCGTTTGGTTGAATTATGTGTGAAGAATGATGTAGTTATTGCTTGTAGTGTAGTGAGAGGGACAGTGTAGTATCACTCACTCATGAGTTCCCTACTACTCTAAAAATTCCTCTCACTATGTGGTTGTAATGGAATATATATTATTGATACAACATTTTCTTTTATGCAGGTTTGCAGGTGCTAAGCCTCGACTCCACTTGCACTGTCAGGACTGGGCAAGCACTCGTAAATCCCAATGGGTATGAAGTTGAAAACAGAGTTGACCTTAGAAATTCCTACACTCTATTCTATCACCCTATCCTTAAGTTGATGATGTCGTCTATTAAAACCCCATTCCTATTTTGATATTGTTCCTCTTTTTTTTGGGTTGTTTAATTTTATTTGCTTAATTAAGGTTATGAATTTTTATACGATTGTTAATTGTTGTATCTGTGATCTTTTAGAATGTATGATCAACTTCCCAGAGTAAGTCGATGCTAAGGGGGGGAGGATGTAGTGCCCTCCACTTTTGGCCTTCACGACAAGTGAGTAAGTCATTTGGTTGAATTATGTGTCACATTGGGTGCATTAATTTATATTGATTTTGAATTATGTGAGTAAGTTAATATTGACTAGCTTTCATTAATTAAATTAAAAGAGTGGGAAGTAAAGGTTAATTATAGGAATGATGGTTGTGGAATGACATTTTTGAGTATTAATCATTAAACTAAAATAATAATTAAAAGAAGTATGTTTATATAAGGGTGATAATAATTATTTAAATAGATAAGGTGCTCCAATGCTTTAATAGTTAAAATAACAAATAAATATTATCATTAGATTTTAATTAATGGAAAGTAATATAATTTTTAATTAGATAAAAGAGAAAAGTATAATAAACATTGGAAGGTTTGGCATACAAGAGCATGCATAGTTTCAAGCTAATTGTCGAAAAGGAAACTACTGTTTTATTGGAGCCTTTGAGTTTTCTTTTTCTTTTTTCCCTAATTTTGGAGATTTTATTAGATATTTGTTTCTAAAAATCTAACAACCCTCTATGATGGAAAAGAATTATTGTCTACAAGGAATTGAAGGGGACTCATCTTAGAATTGTAGTGGGAACAAGAGTTTCATCGGTGGCCTGAAAATGTTGTTCTTCGAGTAGATTCGAGTTGTTGAATGGTGTGAAGGTGATATAGTCTCATCAATTTGATAGTCATCTCACAAATAAATAGGTACGAGAATGGTTTCCAATTTAATCTTTTCTTGTTCCTTTTTGCAAATTGCTGCACATACAATATGTATGGGAATTTTGGCTGAACCTCATAAAAGAAATATTTCTATTGTTCACCATTGATCTCTTTGTTAGCATTTGGTGCACAAGGGGGGTCTATGAAAGGGTTCTTCACTAGGGACATAAACTTTGTTTCCCCTTTTAATTTGTTATTTATGAATTTCTGTTATGCTCGATATCCGAATAATAATGTTATGCTTGATACCCAAATAATATGGCCTAGTATCACCTCTTCTTTATGTTGTTATATTTGTTACTTCCAATAAAATTACATCATGAGATATGGATGGTATTCATGCAAGCCTAGTATTCTATACACTCCTTATGGCTTCCTCTGTTGATCTATCACAACCTCCTCCATACTTTTGTCATTTGATATTAGGAACATTATTTTTAGTGCAAGCCTATGTCATGATTTGCCTCATTCCCACTACTTCTATCTTCTTTCCCTTTGGCTATGAAATTTGTGATAGTCTTGTCTTGTTGTGGGGAGGAGTTCATCAATATCCTGTATTATATTCCAAACTCCCAGTGCTGGTTTGATTCCTAGATACACACATTCAGATGTAATAAATTTTACCATTTAGATACCTCCTATCAAGCTCAATATTGTATCCATGCTTTTAAGGGTTTGATAGAATCGATGTCTATGAGGTGTTTAAAGGCATTTTTATTGAAAAGCTACTAATTTTCTATATGCCACTTTGGGTATTACATCCACACTCAGTCTATGCTATGCTATGCCTATTTAATCGGTGAGGGAGACAACCAGTTGCTTGAATGGTATCCAACATCTCATGTAAGTGTTTGATCTTATGTTCTTATCCATCTAACTGTGACTTGTGAATTACAGCTGGTTTATGTTGAATGAGATCAATGTTTGCTACTGGAAACCATCTGCGCGACATGATAGTAAGGAGCATTTCTTTTGTGTTTTTGTCTAATTGTCAGTGCCATAGACACATATGTACTACCTCCTACTGCCATATTTGCTTAGTCCTATGGTCAATGCAAATTTCATTCTTACTGCTAACCTGGCATTGACTTATCTGCAGATACGTATTTATATTGATGTTACCTTGCATGTATACTGCATATTGATTTCATCTCTTGAATGTTTAGTAGGGCATCACTATAATCTCGTTATGCTCTTGTTTCCTTGAGCAATTTCGTTTCCTTAATTCCTTACATGGATTTTGTTGTCTTGGAACTAAGCTACCGCTACCATCAATGGGAATCAGTTCCTTCTTTGGCTACTAAGTCTGCTTCTAGACTCATCTAGCTGTGAGGTGAGTTCCTCTTCATGCTGTTGTATTGGCCCCGACCTTGTGACATTCGCGTTTTGGTAACCATTTGATGATTTTCTCCACAAAAGGGATATATACCTGATTATTGTATAACATAGACAATGGAAGTGCCTCATGAGAGTGTAAAACCGTGGTGTCATTAACCGATTGCCATAAATATAAGGTTGGTTATGATGTTTCGTTGGTAGGCTTGAAATCTTGGAATAAGTTCAGCTGGCCAAGAGATTAGTAGTTGTGATTAGTTATTATGATCATGGATTTATGGCCATAACTTAGTCCTGAAGAACAATGTTTATTAATATTATTATTATTACAAATTTTTGTGATGGTTAACCTATTAAGTGAATCAAGCGGGCAAGTCAAGAGTAATTTGCGTGTATAGTTTTGTGAGTGAATGCTATAACATGGTTTGTTATTGTAAACTTAGAATGTTTCTAACATGTTGTTCTTTTTTGAAGACTATATTCACATCTTGTTAGGATTATATTTTAAGTGATGAAATAAAGCGATGTTTGTTGAAAGATTTAATTGAATAATTGCTATTTAAGTGAACACTCAAGCTACTATAGGTAAACGATTTACATGTAGTAAATTGGTTGAATTTTTTGGAATATTGAAGTAAAGTAGTGATAATTAGAAGATTTGATTAAGTTAATTTAGGATTCCTCTTATTAAGGTAGTCTTTAGTATATTTTATAAAGAAGGTTAATTTGATTTTGGGACATTAGTTGTTGTTAGCTTTTAGTTTGAGAATTGCAACGGAATACTATAGGGTTAAGGAATAATTTATGTTATATGAATTAGTCGAGTAATTGTGTAGGATTATAGAGGTTTACAAGATGTTGATTTAGCTAACCATAAAGTAATTAATTTGTTATAGATAGATAGATTGAGTGATTTTAGAGATATTTATGATTTGAATTAAAGGAAATACTTATATAATTATATAGGTGCATGTGTAATTGAGATTACAATAGGGAGAAATCGAATATGATTTTTTTATACATAGTTGATTCATCATTTTGAAAGTAGTTTAATGATTGCCTTACACTATTTGTATTTGTATAAATGTATTTATAGAATTATCAACAAACAAGTGTGCATTTAGAAGGTTTCATATGTTACTTCATTATATTGAATTATAGGGTAAATTTGATAGTATAGATGTGATGTAGGATTTAAAATAAAATGCAATTTTGTTTGTGTCAAGCTATGTTTTGAGAAGTTCTTTGAACATGTTTTAGGTAATTTTGTTAATAATTTTAGGTGACTATCCAAATGTATAATTGATTATTTAGATTTATTTAATATTGACAAAAATGTTGGTATTTCTAATTACATATATTTATGTGTAATGGTACATATATATAACATATGTATATGCATATAAGCATTTGCAATGATATATGTATATATGTGTATACAGGGATATGTATATATATACATATATATATGTAAATATAAAGGTATATCATTAACTATAGTAAAGATGAGTTTGGTGTGTATTAAAATATATATATATATATATAATGTCTTTGGTGTTAATTTAATGCATATGCTATAAATAGTGGAGAATGGAATTTAATATAAGGGTAAACTATTATAATTAGGTAAAATATGGTTTCTATATTTAGTTTAGTAAATTGATTAAACTTTGAAATTGATTTAATTGGGTTCTAAACATTAGAAAGAGGATACATTGTAGCTAGACTGTTGCTCTAATGAATAAAGAATCTATTATGATTTCACGTGCTTCTTTTTGGTCGTGAATGTTTGTTGAAATGATATGAATGTGTAAATGTAAGTAGTATTTGTTGATTACGTTCCTTAAAATGATCCTTTGGATTGTACTTTTATTTTGTTTCACTCCGCTTGTTGTGGTGATTCTCTGTTGGGTCATGTTTCGAGTGATGTTGGGAACCCACAATGTATAAGATACTCTCACTTGCTAGTATGGGTAGTTGGCTTTTAGGTTTCCAGAGGTGGTGGGGAGAAAGTGGATCTATGTTGAATTTTCTTTGGTTAGTCCCTTGTGAGTTGTTGGTTTTATTTTCTTTTTTGAGCTCTCATGGGTGTACCTTGTTTCATGGTTTTCTTTCCTTGGGGTTATGGCTTTAGGTAAGAAGGTAATGCCTCACACATTTTCTTGTTTATTGTGTCTTAAGTTCTTACCTTTTTGGTACACCCCTTCTTGTTGAGAGTTTTGTTTTTGGGGCTATCAAGGAGAGTGGCTCTTCATGGAGGCTGACACACAAAGGGGTAGCCTAGGTAACCCATGGAAGAGTTGGTTTAATAAGTGAAAACCTAGCAAATTAACTAATGGGTTGGGTAAAAACACTCTAACTAAAGAGAAGTAAGGTACCTCATCCACACCATTAGTGCTTTCACAAACTAAGGGTGGTTTGAGAAGGCTATGGTTGGAAAGATCACTGCCTAGTCCTCATCAGGGGCTAGCGGTTCCACACGTGTCATCCTATGGGGTCAACACCTAGTGAGAGGTAGCCAAGATAACCATAGATGGGGGTTGGCACTTGTTGAGAGGCTACCAGGATAACCCATGTTAGGGTCATGCGATGACACTTTCCTATAGTTTCCCTTGCTTTTGCCTTGGTTTCCTCTAGAAGTAGTTGTCTTGTTGTGGTCATTTGATGTTGTTGACCATTATGTTTTGTTTGTGTTCTGTGATTTGGTCTTGTGGTTTTCCATTTTGACTATCTTGGATCATGGGTCTTTCTTGTCAACTCCTGGCATAGGGGGTTGGGCCTTCAGATCCACACGGTTAGGTGGACCATTGTGTTGCCAATCAATGTTCATGCAATGCGGTGTTACTCAGATGTAGAGTGTTCCAAAGTTCATTACATTTGTAGATGTATATTCCTTATTTCATACATACATATGTATTGATGTATTACACCCACGTGTGTTGGGAAATAATGATGTAAACTTATGTGATTGAATGATGCAATGTAATGGATACCGATGTAATGTATGATTGTGTCTTTGTATTCCTTATATGACTAGTGATTGTGGTTATTGTCATTTGAACATGTATTTGCAGAAATATCCTTCTTGTATTCTCATGAATATAATATATATTTATGGTTATTGAAAGTGAGTTAATTTTGTTTATGATTAGTTTACATTTGTGAATGCTTCTTAATAATGGAATTATAATGGATGTATGTTTTTGTTGATGGTAGCTTTGTCATGGTTTATGATGCAACTTGGAAATTGTTGGTTATCATTGTGATGGGTTTGGATTACATAATGTCTTCACATGTACCCCAGAGGACATAGGTTGATAGTGTATCTTTTGATTAAATATTGTGTATTGGAACTTAATGTACATATCTTATATGTT
This sequence comes from Sequoia sempervirens, assembly GCA_007258455.2. Classification (NCBI taxonomy): domain Eukaryota; kingdom Viridiplantae; phylum Streptophyta; class Pinopsida; order Cupressales; family Cupressaceae; genus Sequoia; species Sequoia sempervirens. Next base: position 17,724 of record VDFB02053105.1, read on the forward strand.
AAAAAAAAAAAGTGTGGTGAATTGTTGTCTTAGTTGTCCTTTGGGGTTCACACCTCAGCGTGTTACCTTCTTGTTGCCTCGTCATGCCAAGACCCTCATAGTTCCATTTCTACCGGCTTGAATGCCTATTTCATCAAAGCTCCAAATCTGTTAGGACCATATGGGGTATTTTTGTATGCTACTATCAGTATTTTATAAAATTCAGCTACTATTTTGGGTCTAAGGTTTACCGCCCTATCTCTGTCAAGACCTTCAATTGTGCATAAGGTCAATTCTAGATGGTGCCTCTTGAATCCATTCCACCATGATTTTCCAAGAAGCCTCTTTGTGAAAGGGTTGGTTCTTGTCTGGCATATCTAAGCAACCTCTTGCTTGAGATTCATAAAGCCTATAGCCAATATCTATCATATATGTGCACCACTTCATAATTAGACCATCCTCCTCTTTTGTCAAGACTATTGGCAGACCCTTCTTTGAAGTAGTGCTCAAGCCACCTAACCAATTGCTAAGTGTTGTAGTTGGAATTTTCCACTTCTTCGCAATAACTCTCATCATCATCTCATCATCCCATTTGTTTCAACATCCTCTAGTTCCCTTTCCATGTCCTTTGATGACCATTCCCTTTCCTTTGATGCTCTTTCCTACTAGATTGGTGGTGTAACAACCTCCTAGACAACCTCATTAGGTTTTGGATTCGTGTTTACTTCTATAACTAGTTGTTGCACATTAAGGATTGTTATAGTGTCTTTCCTTTTATGAGATGACAACTTTGCAATCTTGGTTTTAGTTTTCAACCTCTATTTACCTTTAGATTGCACCTATAAATGTTAAAAAAGATGTTTTGAGTAGTTAAATATAATGAAAAATCGAAGACTATTGAAGTCACAGTGATGCATGAACAATTTGCATTATTTAATATGCATCTTGACATTTTGAAATTTAATGCTCTAGTTTTTGTGAACAATTTATAATGCAATTGTCCATAGTTTGTAATAAAATTGTCTTTATTGTGCATGAACAATTTGGTTTTGTTGTCTTTATTTTTCTTGGTTTTTATTAAAAGTTTGTAATGCAATTGGATTTATTGTGCATGTTGATAGTTTGTTCAATTTTATTATTTGAATTGAAATTACTTAGAGAATATCTATTTAGTGAGACATGAACAAACATTGGTTAAACATTGTCAAAACGAAATACAATGGTACAGGCATAGTGAGATAGAAAAACTCAACTGAAAGAGAAAGGGAGCTTTCTTGAGTGTAGAGCTGAACAATGAAACATGGAGAGATGAACATAAATATGTAAAATAAATTTTGTAGTAACAATCACATAAACAATTACATATATATACATATACGAATATGTGTGTGTGTGTACACACACACACATATATATATGTATATATATACATATATTTGTATATGTATGGAAATATTTATATGTATTATTATGTTCTTCCATGCACAATATATAGATAGATAGATAGATAGATAGATAGATAGATAGATAGAAAAATACATATAAAGAAAGAGAATAATATAATTGCGTGGCAGAATATCTTTGAAATGAAATCAAGTGAATCCATTTTCATATTTGGGAATAACAAACAAATATTAAAGGAAAATTACATAGTTAGTTTGTGCATTGTCAAAGAGAGGACTACAAGTGCATGGCAGAAAACCCTGTAATTGTGAACTAGTGAAACCATAAAAATGTTTGGTAGTAACAATGAAATAAAAATTGCATTTCTCATATAGAACTATTGTGAATGGAAGAACATAATAATATGATTTCATGATATAATATCTTCAAAATGAAACCCAATCATACCATATATGTATGGGAATATATAAGTATGAAAATATGTCTATATATTATTTTGTTCTTCCATACACAATATGTATATGTATGTATGGAAAGACAAATATATATATAAGAACAAAATAATATAATTGAATGGAAGAATAACTTTAGAATGAAAACAAGTGAATCCATTTTCATATTTGGGAATAATAAAAAAATATTAAAGACAAATTGTAGAGTTAAAGTTTGTGCATTGTCAAAGAGAAAACCCTATAATTTTGAACCAGTGAAATCCTTTCCATGTTTGGTAGTAACAATGAAATGAAAAAAGCATTTTGCAGACATAACTATTGTGCATGGAATAACAAAATAATACATAAACACACCAAAATATCTTCAAAATGAAAACCATTCATACCATTTTCATATTTCAAAATAACATGAGAATATTATAAGAAAATTGCAAAGTTAAAGTTTGTGCAGTGAGGAAGACACGAATGCAAGTGCATGGCAGAAACCCTCGAAATGATAAAAATTAAAACAATATGAATATTTCCTAGTAACAAGAAAATATATTGTATCCATTTCCGTATTTTGGAATAACAAACAAATGTAAAAATAAAATTGCAGATTTAAAGTTTGTGCAATGACGAACACACAAATACAAGTGCATGGATGAAAACTAGTGAAACCCTTTCCATATTTCATCGAACAAGTCTAATAGTAATGAAAAACCATTTAAACTAGTCAAAACCATTTCATATTTTGTATAAGGAAGCAAATATGAAAAGCACATTGCAGAGTAAATGTCATGCAATGAATATCACAAGATTAGGAATAACATAATATATTAAAATGCATAACATAGGGTAAATGTCATGCATGGACAAGTATAGAGGAAAGGGAAACCAGTGAAAGCTCGAACTTGAATTAAAATGACTTGACATTCATATAAGGTGTAAGTTGAAACCCTAGATATTGAGTTACAAGTCAATTGTGTGACAAAAATTGACATCCAATACAAAATATTTGCATTCATAGGCAACCAAAATTTGTAGTAGTAGAATACTTGTAGCTTGTTAGGATGTTGTTGTTGCTGCCTATGGACTTTCTTCATATTTTTGGACCAAATTTTATAACTAATAATGAAAGTGGGACGTGCTAAATAGAAATTGCAAGAGATTGAGTAATACATTTTTTACTTTGAAAATCTCCTTATATATTCAATGTTGGTTTGGTGTGGAATCTATAATTCTTGTCCTTTTAATTTTCAAATTTGAAATCTTCATTGGATGCCTTCAATTGCTGAGTTTGTATGTATTAATGGCATGCATTCCTTGTTTGCTTGATAGGAGATTTTGGTGGCTTTAATACCATTGTTTTGGTGGTTATAGGTGGGAAAAACTGGAGGAGGAACCATTAGTAGAGAGGTTCAATTTGATAGATGGGACACATATGAATGATTGCTACCTATCTAAGTGTTGTGTTGGTGGGAAAGTGGGATGGGGGTTTGGCTAGATTAGATTTGGTGATGGGACATTCTTGACTCATAGTTCTACTCATGGCATCCCAAGTGCCTGAAAGGTGGTTGTGATGAAATGCAAGTGGTGACATTATAGGGGAGCTTGGGTTATACTAATTTTATTTTTTGGGCTTTCATTTCAAATTAAGGGATCGGTAACAAGCAATATGGCTTATATTTTTGTCGTGTCAGATGTGCTTTGAATATTCTTTGACATGTAAGACTGTGAATATCTATTTGTGTATGGAACAAATATTCTCTGATTATAATACAATTTTGATGGTACATTGATACATGTACCTTTATTGAATTTGTGGGTGAAAACTGATTTACATTTTCCTATTATTTAGCTCTATTATGGGGCCCACATGGGACTACTTCCATCCCCAGTAAAGGCTCCTGCCCTACTTTAGGCCCCTCTCCCCTAACATGGTCGTATAAACTTAAAATGAAAGATTTCATATATTTTAATATATTAAAGTTTTGAAATTAAAGGTCATGTCTTATAACTACCCCCCTCTCCTTTAATATTTAAAATATTAAATGAAAATTTTTGTCACCTTTTAAAAGAATTGAATATTTTCTTTAGAGTGGGACCCATTAGAATTTTCCATATAATTAAATTGGATAGTTTTTGTTCCTGGAGGCATAACTTTCACCCATGAAGTCCGATTTTCGACTTCTTGGACTTGTTGAAAAGCTGACTTGGTACTCTATGCTATGGTGCAAGTTTTTTTCTAAGATTTTATAGTTTGGATAGTTTTTTTCATACTGGAAGTCAGATGTTTTTTTTTGAGCTTCGAGAGGGCATATCTTGAGCATTTAGAGTTGGATTTTAGACTTCGAATAGTCAATGGAAAGCTTGTTTAGAGTATTGCACAGTGGATCAAGTTTGGAGTTATTTTTACATGGTTTATTTTATGTTTTCCTTATCTAATATATTTATGGGTTACTTTGACTACAGTGATACTATGAATTTATGGGTGATCAGATCTTGGAGATTTGATGTTGGATTCATTGTATACTTAGTTGTACATCTCAGATTAATATTTTTTGACATGGTTATTAGTATTTGGTTGGATTTGTATGTTGCATTGTTGTATCTACAAGTTGTACAATGTTGTAGGTAGTATATACTTACATGTTACATTTATGACTTGGACATGGGTTGTCTATGCCTATAGATATTTAAGTGTTGATGCATGTTCAATTTTAGTGCCTTGGTTTAGTCACTTGGTTTGCTATTTTTGTTGTCATGTTGAGGAGCTGAGATGGTATTACTAGGTGTAGTCATGATATGAGACCTATGTAGTTGACTATGATTATGTAGATATTTGGACACAGTTGGATTGGTTGTTGTTGTTACATTTGGTGGTGATCATGATGTCATGGATGTTTCTTGTACTTTAGAGACTTTGGCATGTCATGATTGTTTATGCAGGTTCATTGTTGGTGGTGTGTTTGGTTCCTTAACTATGGTACTTGAATGTGGACATGTTCAACAAATCAAATCAAAGATTGATTTGGTGTTTAAGTCATTTGTTCTACATGGTTATTCTCTTCGATATATTAGTTTGCAACTTATTGATGTGATGATGAGTTTGCATGTTTCAGTGATTGGATCTACAAGTCATGTAGGTTGTGGATTAGCTACATGTCTACTTGCAGTGAGATGACTTGGTTGTGGATTTCATTTGTTCACCATTTTTTATTCATTATTGTTGCAGACTTTGTTAGTTGGCCTTGTTCTTGGTCATTTGTACATTGGTATGTGTGCTTAGAGATGAGAGGATTGATGTTTTTTTATAGTACTTAGATAGTTGTTTATGGGACTTATAGCATTTTTTGTATCATGATGTCATGGATAGCTTGGCTACACTTTTCAGTGGCAGCTTTTGACAGTGATGGTTTGGCGGTGATGGATATGTTTATGATGGTTTGTTGGAACTTGTAGGTATCTTCTTGGATTGGATATTTTGGTTCTACTTGTTATGTTACTAACATTTTAGTTGTGTGTGTATACCTAGATGATCTTCATGGAGAGGATGGTTGTCATGATTTCATGTGTTACTCAGTATCATAGTTCAATGGGAGTTGTTGGAAATGATGTGGATTCACCATTTGATGGTGGATGGTTTCTTGTAGTGATGGTTCATTGGAATTTTTTGGTTTCATTCACATGGATGGTTTTATTCATATTGATTACATATTTTGATTCTTGGTTTAGGGTGTTATTGTATTATGTCATGGTTTACTCTTGATCATGCGTTAGATTTTTGGAATGGTACTTGTTCTCTTGAGACCAGGATGTATGCATTGTTGTATGAGATCTCCTACTAGGAGGTGCATAGATCATGTTGTCATGTTTATGTTCCCAATTCATGATTGGAGCTTTGACATTGATCTTCTGTGGTTCTCTTGGTATTGGGTACATCTATCATTTGCTTGATTACTTCATGATGGTGCTATGTTGCATTTGGATTTTGGCATGGATTGGTTGGTTACAGGTACTCATGGATACTTGGAGACATAGGTGAGGCTTGAGTTCTCTTATGGTTAGAGGCATGTGCTAAGATGGTTCCTCTTGATGATATTTTAGTAGGAAGTCCAAGGATCCTACACCTTGGTTGGACATGAGTTCAACATGGACCTATGAGAAGAGCATTCTTGTTTGAGTCATGATGACTTGGATATCTTGGAGGAGCATTCCCATTCCCACTCTTGGTCTTCTCAATGGTTTCACTTGAGAGGTATTTCTCACTATTACTTTTAGGTGCTTTATGTTTTATGCTTTATCTTCTCATGCATTTGTATCTTGAGCTATGAATATAAGGTTTTGGAGGGTTCATTTGAGGAGTGTTGGAATTTTTATATCCTTATGCATTATTATTACATTCATTGATATTGATTTTAGGAGATGTATTGGGCTTAATTACTTCATTGGGAATGGATTTATTTTGATCTTCTTTGGTTATGAGAGGCTTACATCCATGTTGATTACATGATACATATGCTATGTTTGATCTTGGTGATGGAATGGTTGGATGTTATTATGGATTTTCTTTCGGGGTGTTGTGGATGAGATCATACTTGACATAGTTGGAATTTAGAGGTGTATGTAGGAGATTTTTCTATAGGCATATGATGTGCATAGTTTCTCTCTTTGGTCTTGGCTATCTTCCTAGATGTTTGGTTTCATATTACATTGGTTTGAAGTTTGGCTAGATATATTGTGATCACTAGCTTGTGGTCATGTGTTTTCACTTATGTTCTTGGGTGATGACATGGAGGTTCCTTATAATATTTTTCCTTTGTTGGGTGTGGAGAACCTGGGAGAGCTATGGAGACTTGTGATGAGAGTTGTTCTTATAGGTTATAGTTTACAAGTTTTGCATATCATTATGGATGATTCCTTGGTATTACATGATGTTGTTTAAAATTTCTATATGATGTTGTTGGTAGACTTGGTATGCCTTGATCATTTTCAGATTTGCATTACCCATGAAGTGGGAGCTCTCAGATGTGTATATCATTCTTTGACAAGTTTTGCACATGGGGTTTATGATTGAAGAACTTATGGGTGTATATGTTTATGGAATGAGTTTACTATGTTTTGTATACCTTGGAGGTATGGATAGTTGGATGTATTGGAACTTGCTATGGGTGTTATTTCAGCTATGGGTTTTTTGTATCTTGACATCTATTGGTGCATATTATTACCTTTGGATTGAGTGTATGTGTTTGGGATATCAATTGAGTAGGAATTATGCTTCATTGTGATAGATTGTGTAGATTCTCTATTGGATGGCTTCTTATCTTTGAAACATGGAATGATGGAGGATGAGAGAATTCATGCTTGGGATGGTGGTCACTTGGATTCTTGTTGCTGGTATCTTGATGGAGCACATGGAGCAATTTGATTCCATGATGGTATATGTGGCTATATGGATTATTCATTTGATTCATGTTTTGAGGTTAGTTGTTCCCCTTATGCAATGTATACAACAAGTGGTAGAATGTTAGGAAAAAGTGTGTTTTACACCTTGCATAATGTATTTAATGTAATTATTCTTGGGGCCACTTTATGTTGCATGTAACATTGGGACATAAGTTAAGTTGCTAAAATGTAATTATTTAATACTGAGGAAAATAAATAAATAAAGTACCCAATATTAAATGAGGGGATATGGTTTTGTAATCTCATGGTTTTAGTCACATAGTTTTGTGTAATACCACTTGGTGGTTTTGTGGGAGCTTACTTCTATAAAAGCAACCAAAAAGGTAGTTTTTAGGTTGGTCAATTGGCATGTTAGCTCTCATTTAGCATCTGCGAGGGTTTGAAGCATGGCATGGGATGTGTGGCTGCATGCTTGATTGCATGAATTTCTTGGAGAGGGCTTGTTGCTTCAATGGTGTTCATGGAAAATCTCAAGATGTATTGTAATATTTATTGTTGAATAATACATGAGAGATGGATACTTTTGGAGGCTAGGTTTTTCCCTCTTGAGGGTTTTCCCCGAGTATATCTTGTATCATATTTTCATGGGTATGTTTTTTATTCTCTTTCATGTGAATTTTGAATGCTTATTTACATAAATTTCTCTTTTGGGTTATGTGGGAATTATCTTTAAATGGCTACAAGTTTCCAACACCTGGTGCCTAAAATTGTTGTCTTCAAAACCTCCTCCACGCATGCTACCAAATCCTTGTTGAATAGCCTCAACAATAGCTCCTTCGCCTCCATCTTAGGAACTCGAATGTCAAGTAGAGAAGCCAAGAATCGTGAGGAAATAAACGTATTGTCCCTCCCCTACTCCTTACGCTCGAGATGACTAGTTCCAAAAATTATTTTGACCACCACAACTTTGAAAGGATCAATGTTGAGAAAATTTCAATTCAACCTTTGGTTTGTAATCTCACAAAATGTGGCCTGCCTCAACTTTGCAAGCAAAGAAATTGAAGTGTCTGCTCCAAACTATGACAACACCTCCACCTAAACTACTATGATAAACTTTGAGCGCTTGGCCATTGTTTTCCATGGACAACTCCAAAATCTACGCAAAGGCCTCCAACTAACACACCACCATTAACTAAGGATCACCACTAACAAACTCTACTATGCTGCACAACCATCACCTCCACTCACTAAATAAAGCCCACAATTCCCAAGAAACTCAATCATCACATGAACAAGAAATTATTTCTAGGCAAGCTGAGGTGTCCTTGCACCATTGTTTCTATCTTACAGCCCTACTTTGTATGTGCTACCTTCTATAGAAAATGTGCTCAAACTGACAATCATCATTACATGTCCTCACCTTGAATGATGTCACCAACCTTACACACCAACTTCCACCTCAATAATATTCACCCCTACAAGGATGCCACTCAGCTCGAACTGCCAAAATCCCTTCACCAACTTGGTGGGCCACCCCCCCAACTGCCCACTAGCTTCACACCAAAGGTTTTCCTATCACTTTTTTGTTAAGCCCAACAACACCCATGTTAGAAAATCAGCTTCAACATTCCCTTCCTTCAAGATATGATTGATCATTACTTGTTCAAAACCTTCCAACCAACCCAAAGCAACCTCTAAATTCTCACCCAACTTCCAATTTGAAATTTACTTTGTCCTTAAGGAATTGATGACTAAAGTTGAATCACCCTCAATTACTAACTTGCTCACTTTTAATTCTCTACATAAATTTAGGCCAAGATGTAAAACTTTAAATTTGGCTACACTGTTTGTCCCCTTAGGAAGCGCTGCCCCTAATGACCCCATTACTATCCCTCACAATGTATATCACACTAGAAGGACCAAGATTGCCCTTTGAAGCTCCATCAAAATTCAATTTCACCCAACCCAGATCAGGAGAGGACTAGGCCACCTTACTATGCTCTTTTTCCATTGTCACACCCCATGATACCACATTAGCAGGAGCCTTGAGACAAAACCAATTCTTTAGCATAAGAGAATCCTAGAATGAGAAATTACACCCTTTAGAGTTCATCTCTTCCAACCTTGCATTGAAATAATAAAGACATCTTATTAATTCAAATCAAGTGAATGAGATATCTTCCCTGGATAAAAAATTAATTATATTTTAATTTCTCTATTTTCTTTTGGATTCTATGGATCATGCAATTAGGGAGCATTGCAAAAACCCTAAGTTCCCAGTGTTGTACAAAGGGTTAATTTTATTAATAATCTCTATTTTATGAAAGCTCAAGTCCCTAAGATTGATTCTTAGGGAAATATTAATTGGAAAAGGAAACAAAAACCCATGGTTGTCCATTATTCGAACATGATCTATAAAATTAGTAGGGATGAAGATGATGACGAATGGATCAAAGAGGATGAGGGGGATTCCTCTATCGAAATATACTCTCTACTACCTTTAGATGAGGAGGACAACCCTAAGAAGTGAAAGAGCACTAATTAGAAGAGAACTCTAAAGAAGAAAGCCAAAATGAAAATTTCTTGGTCTGATGAATCCTAGATTAGGGATGAGAATTATGGAGAAAAAAAATGAATTATGAGAATGTAGAGTTATAAAATGAAGTATGGCAGAGACAAAGGGAAGGAGAAGTTTATGGATGAGAATATTGGTAAAAACCCTTTGTCAAATGTGGTAAATGACATGGATGGGAAAGGAATTGATACTAACCCCAATATTCTTGAGGACTTCACCTACCTTCATGTGAATAGGGATGAGATATATGATTTCCTAGGCTTGATGAGATAGTAATGTATCAATTTAAATTTTCTAAATGACTCTTTCTCAAAATAAACAAAATTGATGTCAAAAGTAGAGCTTTTGAGGAAAAGAGCTCTAATGAGGAAAGAGATAGGCATGAGCCAAACAATACTATTTTGAAGGTTATAATGGATGACATGGTGAAAGATATTAATTATTTGAAAAATGATTATGAGAAAATAATGACAGGCTTAGAGGAAAAAATCTAGGATATTAATCAAAACATGGAAAAAATATTGACAATCAACCATTCTACCATTCAAAATAGCATAGAGGGCATTATAATTTTAACTAAAAACTTAAGGATTTGAAAGAATAGAAATTTTGTAATTCCCTCCCAATATCATACTAATAAAATAAAAATAAATGATTTGAATAATAAAAACTGATAAATAAAGTAAAGATTTGTAACATAGAAAAAAGTATTTCTTGATTGATATGGGAATAATTAATGATAAATTGGACTTAATAAAGCCTTGATTTAGTGTTGTGAGGTGTTTTTACACATACACATTAGATCTTGGGCCCTTGAAAATTCAATAAAATATATTTATTGATTCCTTGTAAAAGTGTTGTGAAGTGTTGTAGCCCACTTTCACGCTTTTCTAGAACATTTTTATTATAATTCACTTAAATAACCTCTTTTTATCACTCACAAGCCTTATTTCAAAGTGTTGTAAAGTTTTGCAAGAAAATTTGATTCTTTTCTAGGATTTCCATCAATAATTCAACCCTTTCTTATGTTTAAATGGCCCCTTTCTACACTTACAAGCCCTACTTAAATGTGTTTTTGAGAATAATTTTGTGAAACGTCATTTAATACACTTTAATTTTGGACACCTAGTAAAATTTCCCTATTTGTACTAAGTCACCACTTGGGGTGATTTAGTCCTACTGGGCTCATAAATAAAAATATTTCAAAATCTTGGTGAGATATTATTTTCTAAGCCTTGAGGGCGGCCTATGATGTGGTATTTTTGAGAAATTTTGCATAATCATGTATAAATATAGGGTTTTCCTCTCATTATTCATCTTCTTAATCTTCTCAATCTCCCCCAATTCTCCCATGCCCTAATTCAACATTCATTCATCCCTTTCAAGTCAAGCAAGCTAGGGTTTTAACATTGCAAGTCAGCAAGATAGCTTTCTAAAGCATTCAAGGGTAGATTCTTCAACGATTGTTGCAAAAATCCAAGATCTATCATCATAGCAAGATTTAGGTATCTTGAAGGATTGTAGATAATTGAAAGATAAGTTGCAAATTTTTGAATACATCTCCTTATTGGGTAGATCAAAATCAACACAAAAAGTCACCTATAACCTCAAAATTTAGGGTTTCATATTTGGATGCTTGAAGGAACAAAAAGTGTAGACCGAGGGCTTCCATTTGAACTTTTGTATTTTCAAAAAATCCAAAGCGGACTAAGTCACCATGAATGGTGACTTAGTCCCATTGAACCTATTTGTTAGAGTTTTTTTGAAGATCTAGATACCCATTTGGTTGAAATAGGCTTTGAAAATTTTTTACTGATCTGAGACTAAGTCACCCAAAATGGTGGAAGTGTCCCAGTAGGTCAAATTATAAAATCAACAACACTTCTAGCCCCCATTCTATCCTTCACAAGTTCCCAGGTACACCTCTACAATTTCATTAATTTATGTTACAGTTTGTTTACATTTCTAGGTCATTTAGCATCTTCTTGCATTCAATTAGGGTTTTTCATTTCATTGTCTTTTCCAAGTTTACAGCTGGTGGTGAACCCCTCTTTTCCATCTTCAAACCCCTACAACATTCCCTTTTTCATATTTCAATCTCATTAGCATTGAAATCTCAAGGGTTTGTTCTCGAATGAGCCCTAGATATTTGTCCCTCTCCTTTTAGGTGCAAGAGGAGAACAAAAATATATGATTCATTTTGGTGAACCTGACTTTTGAATACCTTCTTTTCTGATTTTGGATTCCATCATCATCCTAGAATCAGCTTGCATTAACTTTGCATTAGGGTTTGCATTCATTAATATTCTAGGGTTTTTTAATTTTGCATTAGTGAAAGTGCATATAGTTTGCATTTTTGCATTCCAAATCATTGATTGACATTTGAAAAATGCATTATCATTTAGAATTCTGGTCATACAACATCAAAATCATCAAAACCAATTTATAATTTATAATTTTTTTGAAAAAAACCCTTACTAGGACTAATTCACCATTTTGGGAGACTTAGTCCTAGTTTAGATTTTTAACTATTTGTTATAGCATCAGAAACCTCATTTATGTGCTTCCTAAGCATCCTAGTACCATATACTATAAGTTTGGAAAGTTTTGGGAACATTTGTTTTATGCTTCTAGCTCAAAAACATTAATTTATGGTAGTCATTTTTGAAATCATTTCAATTACAAGCCTCATTAGATTTGAAAATGCTAATATTTCTGAAATTTTGCATAACATGTATAAAATTACTTTTCATTTTTGCATACACAATGTTTCTATTCATAAAACTTTGCAGAATTTTGATTAAAGTGATTTTCATTCTTGGTTATACATTTTTTTCATTCTTAAAGCTTTACATTGGATACAAATGTTTTGCATCTTTGGATATACATTGTTTACATTCTTGAAACATTACATGAAATGGTTACATGTGCTTTTCATTTTTGTTCAAACAATGTTACTATCTTACATACCTAGGCATGCTATGAAACAATCGCCTCCCTCTGAGAATATTTTAGTGATAGAGAATACAATCTTGGACATTCCTAATGATCATATTTATCCTTCTCCTAATATCTCTCCTATTGGTGATAAAGATATTTTGGTAGAAGAACCAATAAATGAGAGTTTTGAGAATCCTAATTGTTTCTCCTCTCTTACCTCTCTTAGTGAACAAGACATTGATGGAAAAAACAACCCAACCATAGGTAATCATGACAATAACATTTTTCCTTCTCCTAGTATCTCTAATAATTGTGAAGAAGATACTTTGACGTTAGAAAACACAATCAATAAAAGTCATGAGAATCTTAGTTGTCCCCCTTCACCTAGAGAAATCCTTATTAAGCAAGACAATTCAATAATTGATCATTCTACTATTTGCAATAAAGTCATTTTATAAGAACCAACCTTTGATTGTCAAGAACATTTGATTGGTAGTCCTTCTAAAAACCTTCCTCCTAGGGAGGATATCATGATACAAGACAAGGATAACATTGACAATACTAATATTATTCCTTTAGAAGAAGATCAAGAGGAAACATTAAACTCTCACTTGCTAAGGGATGTTAATATTATTCAACCTCAACTCATCCATTAACCACTATCAAACAAGCTTCAAACTCACAACAAAACTAAATTAATCCTCTACGCACCTAAGAACAATGTTTCACAACAACCAAGTCATAATAACATTGCTCATACATATAACACTCAAAATAATTCACAACCCCAACAACCAATACCAACACCCTTACCTTTTCCTAATCCTATCTTACTAGGTCCTTCTCATGGAAAGTAGTATGATCTTGTTGAACAACTTAGGAATACTCTTGCTAAGATATCATTATGTGACCTTATTCAAGCATCCCCTCACTATCACCACATGCTTGGAAGTAATTTACAACAAGTTCTTGTCCCTTCTAATGCACAACCAAATAACATAGTAGCTCTCATTCAAGGAATCAATGATGACATTGTTTTTCACCAAAGTGTGATAGCTCCTTTGGAAGTACAAAAACAAAATGATGCTTTCATAATCATATCTTAATACAAAAGAATAGGGATATACAAACCCTTGTTGAAAATGGCTCCACTCTTAATGTGTGTAGTGTAAGCCTTTTGGATAGGCTTAGAGTGGATAAACCAACATTCAACCTAATTCTTTATCTATCAAAGGATTTGAAAATGTAG
>VDFB02053106.1:0-30011 GCA_007258455.2 Sequoia sempervirens
CGATGGAGATACCTCTAGGTTTCTCACAACATTTCTCTACTTCCAGTCAGGCATCCATAGCCCTGGTAGAGATACTAGAATCACCCATTCATATTGAGTCTTCTTTCTCTTTCAGATAATTCTTTTCTCTCTCTTTTTTTGTTTTCTCATAGAGTTTTAGATATTTAATTTAATTCCTTTTCAATATGTCAAGTGTTTAACATCTGATTTGGGTTGAAAACTACCATGGACCTCATAACAACACTTGGAAATTGGATTTTTCACTCAAATCTTACAACACTGTCATCCTAGGACAAATATACCATTCAAGAGGAGATGATCTTGGTGATTTGTGGTAGATTCAAAGGAGCTAATGAAGGTTAATCACTTGGGACCTTGTTTTTAATACCTTCCACAACTCCTATTGGCAATGGGCATAAAACAAAGAGTTTAGGACAAAATCACCCAATCAGAAAGTATGAAAATACCTAAACCATTTTTCTTCTTGTGACCATAGTATACTTTAGATAACAACCCAAAATTTCAGATGGAAAGGACAGGTCAACCCCAAGGAACAAAACAAAACAAAAACCATAGAACAAGGGAAAGAAAAAAACAAAAAGGAAAGACAAACAAATAGTCAACAAACTATTTACAAACAAAGAGCGAATTACTTACACAAAGAGCAGTAGATTATTTACAAGCAGAAACACAAACTATTTACATAAATACAAATTATTTACAAACAAGAGACAAATTAATTATTTACATAAAGAATGACAAATTACTTACATATAGAACAAAAATCAACAAGCTTTATGACTCAAAATAGTGCTTGAGAAACTGCCCATTAACAGGAAAGGGAACAGGTTCTCCAGTTAAGCTACTCAGTCTGAAAGAATTTTCTCCCAAGATCTCAACAATCTAATAAGGACCTAACCAAAGTTTGTCAAATTTCTGGTGACTGCCCTTCTTTTCACTAGCTTTATCCCATAGCAATACAAGGTCATATATCCTAAAATAATTTGATTTTGGCTCTTCTGTCAAACCAACGTTTGACAACAGCCTGGTGCTTAAAGAATTGTTGCAAGGCGACATCCCTCTCTTCCTCTAATTTCAACAAAGTAGCTAGTCTCACTTCTATCCTATTGTCATTAGAGTAGAATTTCCGCATGAACTCAAGGATAGGTATTTGCAGATGGATAGGGAAGACAGGTTCTTGGCCATATACCAATTTGAATGGTGAAGTCTTTAGAGTGGCCTTAATCCTAGTCCTATCTACCCATAATGCAAATCTCAGCTAGGTGTGCCAGTCCCTAGGGTTGTTTTCTAACAATTTTTTTATCACCCCTAAGAGATTCTTATTGGTTGATTCTACTACTCCATTGCCTTGTGGGTAATAATTTGAAGAATATTTCAAAAAAAATTTGTCATCATATGCCTAGTAAATAAACTCAGTAGAAGAAAAGGAAGAGCCATTGTCACATACCAATGCGAAGGGTACCCCAATCCTTGTAGTGATGCACTTGGTGAGGAACTTGATCACTACCTCTGTTGTGCTATTTTTGTAGGGTATGGCCTCTATTCACCTTGTGCAGTAATTAGTGGCAGCCAAAATGAACTTGTGTCCTACATAAGAGTTTTGGTTAATTACCCCAATGAAATCCAGTGCCCATTGGGAAAATGTTCTTACCTCGTAAACGAGTTGCAATGGCATGGATGCATGGCATTATTTTGATGCAAAAATATGACATATGTGGCATATTATCACATGCTAATGAGCATATTTGAACACACATGACCAGTAATAACTAGACCTAAAGATTTGGTGTGCCAATGAATTTGCGGAACCATGACCTATGTAATGTTTCCCATGAAACTCAGAGATCACATGTTTAGCCTCTTGCTGATCAAGGCATCATAGGTATACTCCTTTGAAATTCTTTCTGTATAGCAACCCCCTTTGAACATATAATGAGAGCTCTTCATTCTAATGGCTCTCCTTTGAGTTGAATTCATCCCCTCTAGACATTGATTGTTGAGCATAAAATAGATGATATTAGCATACCAGGGGTTACTGGAGAAGGACTGGGTTGTGTATTGCTGACAGATGATGTTGTCGCTAGTGTTCTCCATGGACTGAGACAAGCTTGTACCCATGACTAGTTTCATAGGGTGTATCTCCAGATCAAACTCTTGCAAAATGGCCATCCATTTTACTCTCCTTTCTCCCAGCTCATTCTACATGAGTAGGGACTTCACAGTAGCATCAAGAACTATAGCGACGACTCTGCTTCAGAGGATATAATGCCATAAATTCTTGACAACCTGAACTAGTGCGAAAGCTTGCTTCTCCAGAGGTGGGTATTTGATTTCCACATTTTTAAATGGAGAGCTCATGAAAACAATCACTCTCTCCTCTGCCTCTTCTCTTCGTTGGGTTAGTATAGCTGTGCAGGAATGATCAGAGGTAAAAGAGTAGATGTAAAATGGTATCAGATATTCAGGACTGGTGAGCATGGATGCTTCTGAAATGGATCACTTGAATTGCACAAATGCGGCCTTTTCCTCCTCAGTCCACTCTGTTCTGGTGTCCTTCTTTATCATTTCATTCAGTGGCTTTACAATCTCTATGAAGCCTGTGATAAATTTTCTTATGAAATTGATCTTCCTGAAGAAAGACCTCATTTATTTCTTGCTTCCTGGCCTGGTGATCTTTAGAATGGACTCGACTCAGTTTGGATCGATTGATATTCCCCTTTCAGAGATCACATGTCCCAAAAGCTTTCCCTCTAAAACTCTGAACACACACTTTCTAGGATTCAGGGAGATGCCATATCAGATGCATCTTTTGAGAAAATTGGCCAAGTCCGTGTTGTGATTCAGTCGATCCCTAGAGAACATTGTTAGATCATCCATATAAACAATAGTGCATTTACCAATTAGATCCTTGAATGCCATGTCCATGGCACGCTGAAAATTTGCTCCAACATTTATTAGACCGAATGGCATCCTTCTGTATGCAAACGTTCCCCACTTTGTGGTGAAAGCTGTCTTCATTCTGTCTTCACAATTGACCATTACTTGATTGTATCTAGAGTAACCATCCAGGAATGATATCATTTGAGATCTGTTGACAGTCTACAAGACCTCATCGAGTGAAGGGAGCAGATAGTTATATTTTTTTGAAGCTCTGTTCAAATTCCTAAAGTCCACACATAACCTGATTTCTCCATTTTTCTTATGGACTGGGACTAAGTTGGCTACCCATGTTGAATGGTGTACATGGAAAATTATCCTTCTAGAAAGCAATTTTTGAACTTCCTTAAGGATCAATGGCTCAATCAAGGCATTGACAGGGCACTGTTTTTGTCGAAATGGCTTGGCTTCAGGCTTCAGAGGGATAGTATGAGTTATCATAGAAGCATCAAACATCTTTAGGTCTTCATATCCCCAGGCTATCACATCAATATCCTTCTTTAATGCCATCAGTATATCCTTTCTGATTGCTTCAGGGCAAGCTTTCCCTATGTAGACATTCCTTTCAGGACTTGAATCAACTAGGTTAACCATTTCATATTCGTCTCCTTTGTCTTCAGCTGGTATTTTCTCTTAAGCCCTTGGGTCTGAATAAAAAATTCTTTCCAAGGCCACCATTCCCTTGGGAATGTTATTACCTTTTAGGTTAAGGACTCCTTCTGTATCACATTCTTCAGGGTTCCAATCCCCTTGATCTCTATTGGACTCATCAATAATTTTCCCCTCAAAAACATCTGAGCTTGTTATGAAAGCTAGAATATTCTGATCATCATCAAAGACTTGAAAGTTTGTGATGTTGTTAGGAACTGCAGGGGTGGAAATTAATTCCACTAAGAATTTCTTGAGCTTGGAGCCTTGCATAGGTTCCAGGGTACTTGTAGCAATAGCTAATGTATCAGCTATCTGATTTTCTTCTCTAGGGATTAAGCTAATCCCAAAGGCATCAAAGTCTTCAATTAGATTCCATACTCAATTTCTATAGACTACCAGCCTTTTGTTGTGACATGTATATTGGCTGTGCACTTGCCTGATAACTATATCTGAATCTCCCTTGACCATCAAGGTAGTGACCTTCTTCTTATGTGCAAACATCAATCCCCGTGCTAGAGCTTCATACTCTGCTACATTGTTAGTACACCCAAATTGCAACCTGTAAGAAGCAAAGAAGGTTTTCCCTTCAGGGCTGGTTAGTACAATTCCAACACCACTGCCTGTCTTAGATTTGAATCCATCAAACGTGAGGGTCCACAGTTGATCATGAGTTGGAGTTTATTATTTTGAAGTTGTTATGGGTGCTTGAGTTAGATGAGTCACAATTGGGGTTTCTTGATCTTTTGCATCAGGTATAGGGAAATGATGCTCTGTAAGTTATTTAGATACACTCTCCAATTCTTGCTTAGTTATATCATCTGACCTATGGCTATCCTTCTGGTAGCAACTTGTTTCTTTGGTTAACCCCTTGGGTTTTGGTATATCCACGAGTGCAGGGGTGACAAGCAAACTTTGGGACTATTCCTTGTCGATATATTGATTTAGAAATATGTCTGGGGTAGGTTCAATTTGAACTTCCTTCAAAGGTATTCTATCCTTGGTCAGCATTGTTGCTTCCTTGGCCTCAAATGAGAAGCAGTCTGCAATGGTCTTAGGGTGACTTGAGCTAGCTTCCTCAGCTTGGGAAATATGATTTAAAATGTCAATGCAGGGTTGAGAAGTCAATTCAGAGTGATTTTGGTAATGCACCTTGCACCAGTTAGGGAGAAGAAGACTTTGTAGATCAGTATCTTCCCCTAAGACCAATTGGTCTTGTTGCAGCTTTCTAATCAAGGCCTGTTGATTTTCATCAATCACAGGGTCAGGGAGTTTCTGTATTGACATGTCTTTAGAATTGAGAATTGAGAAGGTTAGAATTTCTTCTCTTTTGTAAACCCCCATCTTAGTCTTAAAGTAAGCTACCTCATTGGGACAATCATACTCAGTGATGATATGTTTGAGGTGAGGCTCACTTTCAATTCTAATCTGAGTAGGAATCCCTCTCCATGGTAGCCACATATGTGAAAAGTCAAGGGAAAGATATCCCCCTAGGTTTTTCATCAAATCTCTACTTAGTAGCATACCATAGGTCTCAGGAATGTCTACTACTTGAATTTCCATGTTGGTTTGGATCCTAGGATCTGATCCTACTTGAACATGTATGTTTCTTAATTCCCTTATGACATTAACCTCTGTCTTATCAAGTTGAATGACCTTCTTATTTGTTTGAATGGGGTTCAATCCCAACTTCTTGCATATGAAAAATGACAAAACATTTCCTGAAGCCCCTGAATCCAACAAAAAATTATGTAGGTTCTTCCCACAAATTCTTAAACTCAAAAGAAAAGGTGGAGTACCTACCTTGTTTCTGTACAAGGCTGCATTCACGTTTGTAGCAGGTGCTACCTTGTTCTTTCCTTTTGATTTATTAGCTTGTTCTGAAGCCTTCAGCACTATCTCTCTTTGAGCATGGCACCACTTTAAGATTTCAAAGAATGACAAAGAATTTTTTTGTTTCTGCATCTCAGAAACAATATCAAAGTCCATGTTATAACTTAGTTATTTTTGGAAACGCCAAGTGAGTTACCTTTGTTATGGAAGTCGGGTGGGCCTTTTGGTGGGGGAGGATTATTATCAACACTTTGATTTGGAGGCACCATGTGGTTAGGAAGCACTAATGTAGTGAAAGGACCCTTATTCTGATTCCTCAGGAAGTGTCCCCCTTTTGTTTGAAAGGCTTGAGCATCATATGAATCTTCCTCTAGTTCATTCTCCTCTTGCCTTGGGAATGAAGGTTCCTCCTCAAACAGGTCATAAGTCATTGTTGTGTCTACTGAGCCACCTCCCTTGTGAGGGTTCCCTTGGAATGTTTGGGCATCTTCTTGTGCCATCTTGACCATCTTCACTTCAGGGCAGTTTACCTCAGAATGGGTTAGAGTATCATGCAGCCTACACCAATTAGTCATGAAGTTGAGGTCAACCACATTTGTAGTATGTGCTCTCTCCTCATTTGCTTGATAGTTGTGAGAGACTCCACCATTATTAGGCCCTATATTCCATTGCCTATTGTTGTTTGGCCTTTGGTTATACCCTCTATTTTGATTTTGATATCCTTGATTAGAGGAGTTTTGGCCCTGATAACCTCTTTGGTTGTAATAGTTATGATTTTGATAGCTACCCTGATTGTTTTGGGAGGGGTTCAATCGAAGCTGAGCCATGTCATTGGTGACTTGGGATAATGTTTTCTTCAAGGTTTCTACCTCATTTGTAAGCTGAGTTGTCTTTTTACTTTCCACATTCTTAGCAATAGGTGGCTGACCACCATGATTTGGTGTTCCAATTTGGTTATGATGACCATGGGAACTTTGAGGAAGTTGTGGTTGTTGAAAGGGATCAGAAGTTCTAGTAGCAAAGAATAGGACAGGTGGTTGAGTCTGCAATTCAGACATAGGCCCATAATGGGAAGGAGACATCCCTGGGACAATGTTGAATAGAGGAGTTGGGTTATGCATCTGATATCCTATTGAAGGGAAACCTCCTCCCATACTTCCTTGTTGAGAACTGATTTGTTGCTGCAGCTTAATAGCTAAGTGATAAACTTTGGATAGAGAATCAATATCAGTTGGTTGATAGGTTGTTTGCAAGAACAAGCCAAGCAAGGGGTCTATAACTCTAAAGTATGGTTGAATAACACTATTCTCAGTGACTAGATAGGGATCTTGCAATCTCCTATACATTTGTTGGAACCTGGTATTGAACAAGGATAAGAATTCACATGGTTCCTTTCTAATAGTGGCAAATTGGTGGTATAAAAGAGCTAGATCCACATACACCCTGAACTGATTGATAAAGGCATTTTCCAAATGTGTCCAAGTTAGAATGGAGCCTTGAGGAAGATTAAGGTACCAATTGTATGCCATGTCCCCTAAGGAGTAAGGGAATAACCTACAGACTACATCATGGTGATCTATCTGAGCTCTAGTATAAGCATCCTTGAAAGCTTGTATGTGCTCTTCAACACTCCTTGACTCACCATGAATATACTTGGGGCATAATTTCTCAGGGTTCTTGGGCATATCGTGAAAATCTCCAGGAATGGTCCCCAATGGAGAGGGATTATTCTGAAAGAACACCATTGGTGGGGGTGGTGGTTGTTGAGCTAGCTATTTAATAGGTTGAACTAGCTATGATCACAATTGAGATGAATTGGATGGTGGATTGATGTGTATCCACTGGGGTATTGGTGAAAAGCCTGGTGGAGTGAGCAGAGCTGATAAGGGTGGTATGATAGTTGCCCCAGTCTTGTGACTTTTGTGTCTTGTTGGGGTCTTGAGTTCTATGAAAGGTGATGGATTTTCAGCTGATCAAAGAACTCTGTGGGGATTTTCTGGGGAAGAAAACCTAGTTTTATCCAGCTTTCCCTTCTAGGCCCTCCTTCCAGTGCCATTTCTTGTTGACGTGTGTTTTGGCATAGCAACATGTAAACAGAATATTGCTACTCTATTTCTCCTGAAAGAGAAAGATGATCACATGGATATCTCAACTCCCAAGGTCTTTGAAGTTGGTTCTCAACTGTGCTAATGTTGCTCAATTGGTCAATGTACAACTAATGTTCAAGGGGCCTGCTGCTGTTGAGCTTTTGGATCGTTCTAAGATCAAGCATGAACTAAAACCTAATTTAACTGGGTTTTTTAAAGAAACAACAAAAGATAGGTCAGAGCTTTGGAACAAAAAAAGAATGACAATCCTTCTAACTTAACTAGACTTTCTACCTTTCAAGGAGTTTGTTAACTAAAACTGCAGAATCAAAGTAAACTTGTGATTGACACACAACCTCTTTCATTCACAGTGCTAATTCAAATAACAGATTTTAAGTTATCATTTAAACAAAACATAAAATAAGATTTCAATCCTTGAAAGATTCTCAAATAAAATGATTAACTTAAAGGAAATATCACCCAGGAACACAATATGAAGTAGATTAAACTCTGATTGCTTCTACTGTTAGTGAAATAGATAAGTAATATTTACAAAACTAGCACAATCACCAATGTACAAAGAATCTGTGATTCCAAATTGTTTCCAACTACACTAAGAGAACTTGGAAAATACATTACAACCAATACTGAATCTTACTACTAGACAAGAAGATAAAAGAAGCTCTCATTACTAAGAATCAAGATGAAACTCTATCTCCTTTTGTTAACTGACTAACTCCTAGATTTTCTTCTGACTATCTATTCTAACATTGTATCTTATATTTTCTCCCTTGGTTCTCTCTACCTCTCACTATCTAACCTTTACAAAGAGGCCAGAATGGCATATATATAGAATGTAAAAAAGGAATGCACTGGCTACTGCTTTATGGTTTTTACAAAATATCTACTACCTGCAGGAGGGTTGGCCTTCAGATTTTTTTGAGGAGAGTCAAAAATACATTCAATGTAAAACCCTGCTATCCATGCTAATGATGACTTGTTCTGGGAATGATTTGTAGATCTTTTGAGGCCACAACATTAAATCTTCTGTCTTTGTGTCCATCTTTGAAATCCTTCATAGAGCTACCTTGAATGATCCAAAATATCACCATTAATAGTGGCCTATCTCTGCTAGTGATCACTATAGCTGTCATCGTGACTCATAGTTTCTTTGCCCTTCTTCATGTTCTCATTCATGTTTTAGAGTTCTCTGCTCATTGACCATCCTCTAGAAGCATCATCGGGCCTCCTTGTAGATTTGAACATTTCACCCTAGTTGATCCATCAACTCATGATATCAGAAGGAATCCATTTCACTTGCATACTGTTGGTCTTCCCTCATGGGAACAATTAATCGGTCAAATTGTTGCCAGTCAATCCTCTTAGCCTCTTCTGATTGGTCAGACATATGCCACGTGAGCCTTTCGGGTAGTCAAAGGTGGTTCGAATGGCATCGCATGTCAGTGAGACACTAATCGTGTCTCCCCAATGTGATTATATCACTTTTAGCAACCATCGACATGACATTAGACAGTTGGAAAGACGTTTTGGTGAGCTAGAGAAGTCATATCAAGCTCGTGAAAACCATCAGCAAGACAGTCGCTAGTCGGTGGGACATCATAGCGAACCTCAGGATCCTTCAGTGATCTAATTTTTCATGTCGGGGAGACTATTAATTGTCACTATGACCTCATGGCGAAGTCTTCTTTATCTCCTGGTAGGCCCATTCTCATGTTGGGGAGACCTCATCATTTCGAGGAGATCTTCCCTTGAACTCATCTTTTCTTACCGAGCCCCTCCTTGTTATTGGCAAGACCGATGCACTTAGGAAGACATCTCCCTGAGTCCATCCTTACTCCCCCAAGCCTGAGTTCCTTTTGCTTTGGTGTGACTTTCTTTGCCAAGACCTTTTGGCGAAGGCATGATCCTTTGCTGAGCTCCATTTCTTTTGGTGGGGTCCCCTTTCTATTGGCAGGACATTCTATGGTTGGGGAGACATCATAGCGACCCTTTTGTTTTCTCCCCTAGCCCATTCTATTTTAGTGAGACTCTCTATAGTCACCCAGACCTTATGGCGAAGGAAAAATCATTTTCCAAGCTCAATGTCCTTTAGTGGGACCTCCCTTCATGTTAGCATGACTTTCTGTGGTCAGGGAGACCTCCTGTAGATACCCTATGTCTTCATCGAAAAATATCCACATGCTCGCCTTTGGTCGCCATGACAATCTCATTCTCTCACCAATGAAGCAATATGTTGGTGAGACTATATGGTTCAGCAAGACTTCCAAACCTCACCTCGATAGACCTCCTCTTGTGCTTTGTCGGTGAGACCTTATGCGCTCACCAAGACATCTCCCCACTGTGAAAGTCTCACCAAGAGGAATCCCCTCATTGGTGGTTGGAAATATTCAGGGCACTCGGCAAGACCACCCACTGAAGGAACAAATCTCTCTGAAGTGCCTGCATCCTTACGTGCTAGTCGGTGAGACATGAAGAAGTCATCGAAACTTCTCCCCGAAGGAAATCTCCTGCCGATTATGAATATCCCTCCGCTGCCGATCAGTGAGACACTTTGATCTCGCCAAGACCTTTCTTTGAAGGAGAATTTTATGCCAATGGGAAACTCCTATTCACCAGAATGATGATTGATGTGTTGCTAATAGGCATCTGCATGTGAATTTCGATTGCTGTGACATATCTAGGGTCATGCCGATAGGCAACACTAACGCGTGTTAGCCAAATGCACTGATAGTCGGCAAGACAACCTGCAAGGTCTTGCCAACTTTCTTCTTAAAGGGAAATTATGACCAACTGGATTGAGAAATACATTCTAACTGAGCTCCCTTGGAAAATATCATCATGTGTGCAATTTAATCCTGCAAAAGAAAGGTCTGCATTAGCACTCAGGGAAAATAAAACACAAAATATGTCATAATGAAATCCATTATTGCTTGTGATTATTTCATTTAATCCTCAGCAAGAAGAAAATCAACTCAAGCTGGGACAGGACTAAAATCAAATCAGACAAAACAAAAGATAAAATAGGGAGAAACAGAAGAACCCCCAAAAGCAAAGCAAATAACAGAGGCAAAGAAACCAAAAAGAGAAGCAAGGAGCCCATTTTGTTCTAGAATAAAATGGGGTGGTTATGCAAGGCATAACACCTCCAATAACTACAACTCTTTAGCAAGCATTCAACAGTGCATCTGTGTGCTTTGTAGAGGGCCTAGGGCCATGGGTAACACACACTCTCTCTCTCTCACTCTTTTCTACTTACTTTCTCATTTAATACCTAGTGGTGTGGGTTCTACTCTTGAAGTGGGTTTTTCTTTCACCACACACTTTGTCCATTTTGGTTACATTCCTTTTCTATTTGGTTTTCCATGGAGGTGAGAACATCAAAATGGGGGTCTGACTAAGGTAGAACCCTATACAACAACAAATTTTTCCCCTCATTCTTTTGTGTGTAGATTCCAAAGTGGAGCTTGGAGTGAAGACGCGAATGCCCGATTAAGGGTAAGTATTCTCCAATGGTTAAGGGTAAGTATTCTCCAAGTTCTCTCTATGCTCTTCTTGAAGTTCTATTATCTGTTTGATTACTCTACTTAGTAGACCTTAGATCCAAGTTAGGAAGTGTGACTTTATTTTTCCCATATGAGCTTTCTTGTTGCTCAAGATGCCAACATGCCAGTTGGACAACAATACACCACACTAGCATCTTGAATCCATGCTATCATCCTTTGGATTAGAGCTCCTCTATTAGAGGTAGAAATCTAGAAGTTTCACTCTCTCGAGATCTAAATTAGTCTTTTATGAAAGTTAGCTCATGTACATTTGCTTTGTGATTTCTTCATCCAATTTATGTTGAGGTGGATAAGGGAAATTCATTCCTTGGTGATCTCTTGAGAATGAAGAGACCTGTGTGCAGCGAATCCCTCTTACCTCACATTTTGGTGAACCTGATGTGATGCATGTCAGATCTATTTGTATAATGTTTTCATGTCTATGATAATGATTTCGCTAAGGAAGATTCCAACATGTTGGATTAATCTTTAGATGATTTCTTAGAAACATCTTCCCCTATTTGTAAATCTTCTGAGAAAACTTCTTCTCCACAAGCGGAGGAGTCAATAAATGTTGTGGTGGTCTCTATGGCTTCTCCAAGCCCTAACAAACTTGTCATTTACTTGACCCAAACTAGCCCTTCTCATAGGAAGGATCATTCTATATATGGAATTTCATATTGAAATGATTCACTTGATTTATGCTCAAGGTTTGTAAAAGCTACAAACTCTACTTCTTGTAATGTTGTTGGGCACACATACAATACAAGAAGAAAAAAATAGAATTTGGATCAACAACTTTCTATTCCTACATCTCAACCTATTGAAGTTCCTAATTATTTACCACCTTCTTAACCAAGTCTTCCTCCAACACCTAAACCTGTGACTAAAGCACTAGGTGATTATGATCTTGTCGTGCAACTCTATGTTACTCTGACTAAGATCTCTCTTTGGGATTTGCTTCAGACCACTCTAGTTTATCAAGAAATGCTTTAGTAATCCTTGAATATGATCCTTTTGCCTACCTCTATTAGGAATACATATGTTAATGCATTCTTGGCTCATATTCATGTGGATTCACTGAATATTACGTTCCATCCGCAAGAACTCCTTCCATTGGATGTGCAGAAGCAAGTAGACCCCTTGATGATTATAATTAATGTTAATAATATTAGAATTAGGCATACGCTCATTGACACTAGTTCATATTTCAATGTTTTTGGTATTGACCTACTATCTAAGATTAAGGTTGATTCATCTTCTCTAGCTTCTTCTTCTTTGAACATTCATGGGTTCAATAATACCAACTGCCAAGCTCTAGGCACAATAATACTACCTTTGTAGCTAGGCCCCATTAACTTACCTACTTTGGTTTATGTGATGCCTAACCCTTTACCTTACAATCTTCTTTTTGGGAGAACCTAGATTCATACTATGGGTGTCGTAACTTCTACTTTTCATCACTCCTTAAAATTTGTCGCAAATAATCAGGTGGTCATAGTCAAAGTTGACCAAGAAGCTATTCACCTTTGTGAGTTGGTGGCTGCGAGTTGGGATTTAGTTGTCTCCACTTAGGAATTGTATTCCATCTTTAAATATTGATGCTATAGCATGTTCCTTGGTGATACCCTTCGTGGAGGTTGTTCCTAAAGCGAATGTTGTTAAAATTGAGTTACCTAAGGCAGAAATTCCTAAGGTCTCCAAGTCTACCTCTTCTTTTGAATCAAATGCTTTCTTTCATGATGATTGCAGATCCTTGGAATTCTCTAAATTATTTGCTGGAGAATACAAAGTGAGCCCCACTCATCTAGAGTTTTTGAATGCCTTTGATGAAAAAGGGGACAATGCTCCTGTCAAGGAAGAGAGTTGTGATCCTATCCAGGAGACTAGTCCTTCCCCTACTAAGGAGAGTAATTCTACTCTTACAAAAGAAGTTAATATTTGAGAATCAATTAAAGGAGACAATTGTTCTCTCATAGATTTGTTTGATGTTCACTGGTGGGACGAAGCCCTCTATATAGAGCCACTACCTCACAAAGTTTAAAAACTCAATATAGTTTTGTGTATCAACTTGCTTCTCAATATGGCTATGGGAAGAAGTGCCTAGGGAATATTGAGCAAGGAATCCAAGTACACATCTAGTTTAAGTCATAAAATTGTTATTTGGGTTTTGGGTGTTCTTTTGAGCAGTCTAAGCAAAAACCTTGGTGGAGTGTTAATATGATTTCGGTTAAACCATTGAGTTTGTTCCATCCTAAATTAGTAGAGGATAGAGGGAAGGTTGAGAAAGTCCATTTAAATTTCTTCTCTTGAGATGAAGCACTTGAGGAATTCTTAGGTGCCTATTCTCCTTTTCCTCCCTTTCATCACAAAAGATGATTCCCGTATCACTTGCATGAACGAGCATATTTTGGAGAATCTATCTTAAGTTTCAATGAGGAGGAACCTCTATCTAATGTTAGTGATGATGTTCTAATATGGTATCTTGGAAATCATAGTTCTCTCCTTAAAGGAGATACTATTGAAATCTCTATGGATCCTAAGTCTTCTGAAAAGGTACTTAAGATTGGGAAGTGTCTTTCCTCAGAACAAGTGAATGAACATTCCGATCTCCTACATTCTCATCTTGATATCATTGCTTGGACGTATGAAAACATGCCTAGAATTGATGAGTCTATAGTGGTTCATAATATTTTCCTATGTCTCGACACCAAGCTAGTTAAGGAGAAAATCCGAAAGATCAATTCCAGGGTGGTGTTGATGGTTAAGACAAAGATAGAGAAGCTACTGAAGGAAAGATTTATCTTTCCAATATTCGCATATGCATTGAATTCCATGAACTTAACAAGGCTTCTATTAAGGATGATTTTTGTTACCTAATATAGATATGATTGTGGATTCAATTGCAGGACATGCCTTGTTTTCTTTCATGGATGGTTTCTTGGGTTACAATAAGATCTATATTAATCTAGAGGATCAGTACAAGACAATCTTCACCATCCCTTGGGGTAATTTTTGTTATGTGGTCATGCCCTTTGGGTTAAAAAATGTGGGAGCTACTTACCAATGGACAATGACCCAAATAGTTCATGATTTCATTCATAAGATTTTGGAAGATTATGTCGATGATATCTTAGCAAAATCTGTAACCCGTCAAGATCATGTGAAGAACCTTCATCTTTTTTTTGAGAGGGTTTGAATCTATAAGATAAGACTCAACCCTCTTAAGTGTGTCTTTGGCGAAGATGCAAGAATTTTTTTGGGATTTATAGTCTCTCATCGTGGAATCAAAGTTGACAGAAATAAGATCGATGCTATTGTTAACATGCTTCCACCTAGGAATATCACTGAGTTGCAAATTTTATAAGGGAAGATTCAGGAAATTCATAGATTCATATATCAACTAGCTAATTGTACCCTTCCTTTAATTTGTTTGCTAAAAAGAGATGTTTTCTTTATATGGGATGAAGAGTGCCAAAAAGTTTTTGAGTTAATCAAAGCCTATTTAGCCAATCCTCCTATATTAATATCGGCTATGCAAGATAAACCCTTTTTTCTTTACCTCATAGCATCACCATATGCTTTGGAAGTCTTAATATGGTGATGCCAGGAGAGAGAGTAGTCTACTACATTAGTCGTGTCCTAGATGATTATGAAAATCGTTACTCCTCCATAAAGAAGCAATGCTTTGCTCTTGTCTTTGCTACAAAAAGCTAAGGAACTATCTTCTCCATGCTGAAATGTATGTCATTGTAAAAAGTGACCTTCTAAAGAATTTTTTCTCTAGTACCGACATTGGTAGGAGGTTAGCAAAATGCGTGATGTTACTTTCTAAGTTTGATATAACGTTTGTTACTCAAAAGTTGATAAAGGGTCAAGATATTGCTGATCAATTGGCAGATGTTCCCTCATCTCGCTCCTTCCTGGGTTTGGATCTATTTCCTAATGAGAACATTTTTGTCATTAATTGTGATGTTGAATGGAAAATTTACTTCAATAGATCGAGATGTTAGACTAGTTCTGAAGTAGGTGTGGTTCTTATATTACCTGAAGGTAAACTAGTCCCTCTCTCCTTTCGATTATACTTTCCTTGTACACTAATAACATCATTGAGTATGAAGCTCTCATTGTTGGATTACATGCCACAATTGGTCTATAAATAAAAATCTCCATATACTAGGTGATTTTGAGCTCATTGTGAATTAGATTATGGGAACCTATCAAGCTAAGAAAGTAAGCTATCTCGGTATCGAGACCTCGCTTTATCCTTGCTTGAATGATTCTCCTCTTTCACGATAGATAGTGTCCCTAGGAGGGAGAATATACATGCAGATGCCATGGAAAACACTACTTCCCTAGTACCTTCAGATGAGGGTACAAAAGAATACCACTTCATGATTCAAGTCCTTTGGACCCCAGCTGTCTCTGATCAACCTGAATCTGATGCTTTGTGTGTTCTCACATGGATTTAGGAGAATGGTTTTATAATATTTAAAACTACTTGAAGATTGGAAACTTTCCCGATGATGCGACAAAAAATGATCACACTCGTTTATTAAAGCTTTCAGCTTGTTATGTTATTTTTCCAATGTTCTCTATTGAAAATCCTATAATGGCTTGCTTCTCTGATGTCTCACTAAAGCGAAAAAACCCCTTTCCCTTAAAGGATCCCATTTAGGCTCTAGGAGTGGACACTTTGGTGGTAAATCCCTGGTGAGGAAATTTATACACATGGGGAATTTTTGGAAAATGATGGAACAAGATTCCTTTAATTTTGATAAAAAGTGCCTACAATGTTAGCAATACAATCGTCTTATTCATGCACTTGCACAAGAGCTACAAAACCAAACCTCTCCTTGGCCATTTGCGAAATGGGGGTTGGATATTATTGGGAAAATATCACCTCCTTCTAAGGGACATATCTTCATCATTACTATTATAGATTACTTCGAAAAGTGGGTCGAAGCTATTCCACTTGAATCCACGAACATTCAAGCTATTTGTAGTTTTCTTTTGAATAACATTATTTATCATTTTGGATTACATGATACATGGGTTTGCACACACGCCCCACTAAAAGCGGGGACCCTCTTTTTGCTCTAGCTTTTGGCCTCTTAATTTTATTGATTTCATTGTCTTTGGAGGTCCTTAGATGTTCATCTTGCTTGCCCAAGTGATTTCCCTAGGTTGCACTTTGAAAAAACTAGGTTTTGAACAAAATCTGGGATTTTCCAGTCCGGCTGGAATTTCCCATAATCCTGTCCGGCTGGAATTTCCCATAATCCTGTCTGGCTGGAATTTTCTAGATTCCTGTCTGCCTAGATTTTTCCGGATTCCTGTCCACCTGGTTTTTCCTGGATTTTGGTATGGAATCTGCCTGGCCCAGATTTTTCTGGATTTTCCCCTTGGTCTGATTTCCCCGGAAGGGTCGTAATCCCGAAATTTCCCAAAATGGAAATTTTTCCGAAAATAATTATTTGTTTATTTTTTTTTTCCAAAAATGGATTTTTAAAATGTTCCTGAAAATGAAAATTTCTTGAAAAAGATGTTGAAAATAAAATTTCCAAAAATGGAAAAAATCTGAAAAATGGAAAGTTTCCTTATAAAAATGTAAGTTTTTTAGAAAATGTTAAGATTTTATTTGGACATGTGGGCTATTAATGATGATATCTGTTTTTCAGGACTAAGCAAATATTAAAAGGGGGGGACTTGCATATGGATTCGTGCCAAAAGTGGGAAATCTGGAAATGTTCAATTTAAATTTTCAAAAGTGGGAGCTGCCTAAGAATCCGTGCCAAAACTGTCTACAGCTGGAGGACTTTCTGGAGGGCACGTGAATCTGATCTTGCTGGAGATCATGGGCCGACATGGATAATATTCATGCATTTAATGCAAATCTTGTCCTCTTTTGAATTTCTCATTAGGCCGACCTGTTTTGAGGCCAATTATTATTGTAAAATCTAATTAGGCCGACATGTTTGGGGGATTCTCTATAAATGGCATATGTGCCTCATTTGTAAGGGGGGGAGAGATTAGGAGAAGATTTGATAGAGAGAGAATTTAGCAGTAGAGTAGAGGTAGAAGCTAGTCAATTTATGAGCAAGTGATGTAATAGAACATTGGAATTGTTGTTGGAGTTTGGTGATTCAAGACAATTGAAGGCATTGTGATTTTCTGGTGATCTCTTTTGTGTTGACTTATCTTGCATGGTTCTTATGATTCTATTTTTTAAAATTGCTCATGGTTATTAGATTTAGATTTAGATCCGATTCAATGATGTTCATGATTTAATGTTTGAAGTGTTTGCAGCAATCCCTGGTCCATACTTTTTGCAGCTAGCTGATTGTTAGTTGCTTTGTAAAGTTAGCCTGGACCTTTATATTCATTGTGCTTGGTTCAATTATGGAGATTTATTCATTTCAACTGCAATTGGGTTGTCTTGGGTGAATGTTCATGATCTGAAAATCTTTAAAACCTTAGAAGATTGCACTATTTCTGTAAGATTACAGATTAATCTTGGTCAAGCAGAGATTGGTTTCGTTGGGATTGGTCCATTTCAAGTGTTTATCATTTGCATTGTTAATCTTAAGAGTTAGAATAGAATAAAATCTCTCTAAACCCTTATCTCTTTTGTTGTTTATTTTGAATCTGGGTTAGTTTTAGGATTGAAAGCATCCACCATAGTATTTGCATCGATAAAAATTCACTTACCTAGCATTGTTCATTTGTAAGGCCTTGTGATTACTAGCATTTCACATTTTATGGAGTTGTTTATGCATTGTCATGACACGACACCCAAGAGAGACCTTGGGGGTGATTTTCGATAATTTGCTGTTGAAATTACCTTTCAAGAGAGATAGAGTGTGCGTGCATGCAGGAGTTGTTGTTTGTCTGAGAGAAAGAAACACCATCAACAATACACTTGTTTTTAATAATGGTACACCATTCAAGAACAAGGAAGTGAAGCAATTCCCAGAAAATATCCACATTCAAGATAGATTTTCTACACCTTACTATCCTCAATCTAATGGTCAAGAAAAACCATCTAATAAGACTCTTGAGCTCATACTTCATAAAATAGTTAACAAACATGATAAGGATTGGCATATCCAGTTAACGTGCACTTTGTGGGCTTATCACACAAGTGTTCATATGACAATGAGAACAACACCCTACAACCTCATGTATGGTGTCAAAGCTATCATGCATTTATAGTTGGAGATTCGTCTTTGAAGGTTTCCCTTAAAGGGTTAATTGATGATAAAACTTATCAAGCTAATCATTTGAATTAGCTAGAGATGCTCAATGAGGGCCGATTATAGGCCCTTGATCATGTTAAAGCTTATCAATGATCATTATCAAGATAGTATTATCAAAGTGTACTTCCTAGAATGTTTAAGTTGGGAGACTTGGTTCTTTATGAGAATTAGAGAAATGTAAATGTGTCACTTGATCAAAGAGGACAATTCAGTCCTAATTGTTTAGGCCCTTATGTTTTCGTCTCTGTATATGGTTTGGGTGCCTATGGATTATTGTCTATGGATGGAACATTTCTAAAAGATCATGTTAATGTGATGCATCTTTGTCGATACTATGCATAGTTTCTAACATGTCATCTATGTGGTGTTGACTCTTTATGGGTAGTAGCATTGCATATGTTGAAATTATTCATTAACACATTATAAAAAGAATTTGTTATGGTGTGACCTTGTGTGTGTGTGTGTGTGCAATATATACATATATGTGTCTTACTATGCTATGTATCCATGAATTACATTATATATTTTAAGGTAGTTAGATCATCATTCCATTTAATTAACATACATCCATGTGTGTTCATTAAATTATGATAGCAACTAATGTAATCATATATCTATATATACTGTGGACATAGAAAAAATAACCTTTCTAATTTTTCTTCTTGTCTAGGCCATCCTTGTGATTTTGGCTTAATTTTTCCTTGATTTAATGTTGTAGTGTGGATAACACATTCACATTAGGTCTTGGGCCCTAGCAAAATGATGAAAATGAATGTCTTGTAAAGGTGTTGTAAAGGACTTCCATGCTTTTCTAGAATTTTATTAAGTATTTAAGTATAATGTACCTATTTTACCCTAATTCAATTTAATCTAGAAGGATTGTAAATTAAATTTAAGTTTAATCTAGTGTTGTAATGTGTTTTACATATTCACATTGGATGTTGTGCCTTTCTATGCCAAGTGGACCTCATTTTAATGTTGTAAAGTGTATTTAATCACACTTTCACATTAAAATTTGTGTCCTTAGCCCTAATTACTCTTTACATCATCATTACTAGGCTCTATGACCCCATATTGTGCATCCTGAGGCATGATTTGATCAAATACCTAACAAAATCACCATATAAACCTGATTTCTTCATTTCTTGACATTCCAACTAGCAGAATGGCCTCTATGGGACCCATTCACTATTAGTGGCAAATCAGCCCCATATAGGTGGGATCCATTCAGAATTAGGAGAAAATGAGTCTAATCCAGGTGGGATCCATTCATTCCTGATGGTGAATGAGTCCCATTTGGGATATTTTCAAGGTTTAACCGAGAAAAAATAGTTTTTAATTTTAATTTTCATCAATGTTAGCCTTGTGGATCAAATTAATGGGAATATTAGATGGGTTACCTATAAAAACAAGCTTCTAATCCCTAAGTCAAAATCCATTCATTCTTCATTCATCATTCATCATCCTTTTCAAGCTAAGCAAGTTAGGGTTTTAACATTTGAAGTCATCAAGATAGCTTTTCCAGACATTCAAGGGTAGATTCTACATCCATTGTTGCGATTAGCAGTCAAGGGAAAAATAGATTTGTTAGATGGTTAGATCAATAACATCAAAATCCATTGAGAATAACGAAGCACAAAGGAATATAATAAAAACAAAAGGGAATTATATCACCTGAATTCTCCATCTTCCATGGTTCACCTTCGTTACACCTCCTAGCTTGCAGTAAATAAATATGCCCTTAGATTTGTGTATGAGCAACTATGACAAGTGACAAGACTAAAGCAAGTTTTGAAGGATTTTATTAAAATCTAAATGCCTATGTCTAAAAGCCTATGATTGACAATGTCTATGCCTAACACAATGCCATGACTTGATTAAATGACTATAATAATAATGAAATTGCATATGAAAAACTAAGTGTGAAAGTAAATTCCTATAATAACTATGCAAAATGTCAGCATGTGCGTGTGTAATAAAAAAGTGTGAGGAAAATGGCATTTTATAGAAAATGCCATTTCAAATGGACGGAGGAGATTAATTGTTGACAAGAACCTAAAATGAAGCTGATCCAAATTAGAAGTGCAGTTGGTTTTGGTATGCAGTGTGTGAAATCGGAAATCTTAGATAAATCCGGATGTCGTGATTGGAGAATAAATGAGACAATTAATTAAAAAAATAAAGATTTTCAAAAAATCAAGAAGATAAGATTACTGATTTTCAGTTGAAAAATCAAGAAGATAAGATTTGGAAAATCAAGGAATGCACTCGATTGTGATTTTTGGAAGATATTACTAATTTGAATTAAGATAATTCAAATAATGGATTTTAAGAGATAATAAATAATCTTTTTCAGATTATTTATCAAAAAGGACTGACAGTCAAGATTGAGATGACATTTTAAATAATTTAATTTATTTAAAATGAGAAGAATATTAATTGGCAATTAAATAATTAAATTTAATTATTTAATTTAAGAGATAAGACTAATTAATTAAATAAATTAATCCATTTATTTAGAAGTAAAGGCCGGTTAATTGATGTAGTAAATAAAATAAAATTTATTTATTTAATAATCAGAAAGAAATAAATGAAGAAAGGTAATTAAATAAATTAAGAAATTTATTTAATTAGGGGAAGACTTAGACAATTAATGGCGTATTTAATAAATAAATATAATTTATTTATTTAATAATCATGAGGAATATGACATGAATCAATTAAATAATTATAAATTATTTAATCAATAGTCGAATGTGGACCAAGGACATAATTAAATGTCTTAATTATGCTAGGTCGAGAAAGTGGTAAAAATGAAGCTTGGGCCTAGGTCATTTTAGGTGTTTATGCAGAAATTCAAAATATATTATCATGGAAAGTATCTAATTCCATTATTTCATGCTTCATTACATTATTTCTTCATTTTGGTTTAATTACCTAAAAATGGGTTTAACCAAGGCAAACCCCATGTCCTAACATTCAACATTTCTCTCTTTCCTCATGTGTTTGTAGATTTAGGTGGTTTGAAGAATTGAAAATAATTGAAGATTAGGTTAAAAAATTATTGAATTCATATCCTCATTGGGTAGGTCAAAATATCCATAAAAAAGTCACTTACAGTGCTAGAAATTAGAGTTTTGGATTTAGACACCTATCAAGAGAAAAAGTGCATACCGGGAGCTACAAATTATACCTTTCATTTTACAAAAAATATAAAGGTGGAATAATTCATGATCTATGGCATATGAGTCCCATTTCTAGGCCTAAAAAGGTATTTTCTGTAGTTTTGAGTACCCAGTACCCCAAAACCTGTTCCGACAGATTTTACCTGAAGTAGGACTAATTCACCCAGCTTGGCGTATGAGTCCCAGTGGGATTTTATAGTGAATTTTTTAGGATTCTATACTTCCATTCCATCCCTTTCTAGTTTCTAGGTGCACCTCTTCAGTTTAATTAATTTTTGTTATTGTTTGTTTGCATTTCTAGGTCTTTTTGCATACAACATTATGTTTTCAAACACTTTGTATTTTCCAAGTTTACACCTGGTGGTGAACCCATTTCTTGTCTCAACCTCCTCCAAGGATACCTTATAGTTATATGTTACATAATTCATTGGGCTGAGCTCTCTAAGGTACTCTTGAGTGTGGATTTTGTTTGATTGGACCTCTTCCTCCTCATTCCTCTTTTGGTGTGAAGAAGGAAAGTTGTGACTCCATTTCCATAGTCAAAATTTTGGTGAACTCACCTTTAGAATACCTACTTTTCTAATTTGGAGTACCCCATCATCCTAGATCTAGCTAGCACTGGCTTTGCATTACCTAGTTTTTATTAGTTAATTGGCATCTAGGGTTTCTAAAATTTTGCATTAGTGAAAGAGCATATAGGTTACATTTTTGCATCTTAAATCATTAATTTTTTTTTGAAATTCTAAATTTTCATCTTAGGTATGCATCATACAACACAAAAAACACAAAAATCAATTAAAAAAATCTATTTTTTTAAAAAAAATCCCTACTGGGACTCATTCACCACCTTGGTCGAATTAGTCATTTTTCTCCCCTAAAATTTCCTTTTATAGTGGTAAAAACCTTGTTTCTACACTTCTATTTTCTACCATTAACTATCTATATTAGTGGGCTGAGTTTTTGTAACATGCAATCTAGTTTAATTTTTCTCATTTAATGTATTTCTTAATTTCAAATTTTTATTCCACATTGTCAAGTATAGCATACTCAATCAATTTATCATCTAAAAGTTTCATTTCTTTTTAGGCCTTTACATTGCATTTTTAGTTTACATAGATTGTTATTCAAACATGTTAGTATCTATTCTTTCCATGTTTGCGAAGAAAAATTTAATTAATGAGCATGTTAGTTATTCATTCAATGCATTCCCTAGTTATGATAGTCTCTTAGCACAAGAGAATGAAAAAGGTAATTCTTGACTTAAACATACACCCCATACTATCTCTCCTATTTGTGAGGATGATGTGATAGAAGAGATCACAAACATATATAATCATAATGATCACAATTGTTATTCTCCCAATACCTCTCCTTTTAATGACAAAGGTATCTTGGTGAAATAAGATACAATTGTTGAGACTCATGAAGATCTTGCTTGTCCTTTTCCTCATCCCCCTTGGGAAGATATTATAGAACAAGAGTTCATGCAATTGTAAATGATGATGATGATAGATTGGTTTTAGATAATCAAATCTTTAAGGTCTATAACAACCCTCTTTATGATCCTTCCCCCACCTATCCTATTTTTGAAAACATTAGGGAACAACCAAATGAGCTCATAAATGATCATGATAATCATACTTGTTCTTCTCCTCGTATCTATCATAGCTATGTAGATGATACTTTGATGTTGAAAAGCACAACCAATGAGAGTCATGAGAATCTTAGTTGTCCCCTTTCACCTAAGGCATCCCTTATTGAGAAACATAATTTCACCATTAATCATTCCCATACTTGCAATGAAGTCATTTTAGAAGAACCAATCCATGAATTTCAAGAACATTTGATTCATAGTTCTCCAAAAAAATTTCCTCCTAGTGAGAATATCATGGTGCTATAAAATGACAACAATAGTAATATGTCTTCCTTAGATAGCAACAAAAATGTGATTTGAGATTTCTCTTTATTAGAGATACGTTAAACCAAGACTACCGAGGTTATGAATGCACAAGTTTCCATTAGATTACCATTGATTAATGGACTTACTACATACCCCATAGGACATCCTAAGATCCTCTAATCCTTTACCCACCTTCATAGAAACCTCCAACTCAAAATAACCCCAAATTCATCCTCTACCCACCTAAGACTAATGTTTTATAGCAACTTATTTATAATACCATTGCTCATACATATAATACTAGAAATGATTTGAAACCACCACAACCAACCACAACACCCTTACCTTTGGCTAAACCTATCCTACCTAACCCTATCTTTCCAGGTCCTCCTCGTGGGAAGGAGTATGATCTTGTTGAGCAACTAAAGAATAATCTTGCTAATACTTCATTATGGGACCTTATTCAGGCATCCCGTCACTACCACAACTTGATTCAAACAACCTTGAAACAAGTTCCTATCCCTTCTAATGTGCAACCAAGTAACATAGCAACCATGATTAAGGGAATAAATGCTGACATTGGTTTCCACCAAAGTGAACACCCCCCTTTGGAAGTGCAAGAACAAAATGATTCTTTCATGATCATAGCCCAATACAATAGGATAGGGATAAAGAAGATCCTTTTTGACAATGGCTCCACCCTTAATGTGTGTAGTGTAAACCTTTTGGATAGGTTTCATGTAGATAGTCAAAAATTCAACCTAAATCTATACCTATCACAAACTTTGACAATGTAGGAAAACATCCATTAGGTGTGATTACTTTACCTATTATAGTTGGAATGGCCACATTACAAACTTTGATCCATGTTATGCTCTATGATCTTTCATATAATCTTGTTCTAGGAAGACTATGGATTGATGAGATGAATGCAGTGCCTTTAACTCTTCATCGTAAAATGAAATATGTCTACAAAGACATAGTCTACACAATTGACACTGATCATGAGCCTCATAGTGTCTTGCAACTTTTTCAAAACAAAGAGAACTCCTTGAACACCCTAACACCAACTATGCAAATCAAACCCGTGTAATAGAAAAGCAAAGAATTTTTTTTGAAGAAGGCACTAAGCTATTAGAAGATGATTGGGGTTCCTTAAAATTCAAACATACATTCATGGGTGAGTATAGGATTGTAAACAAAGAGTCAAATAAAGGACACGAAAAAAATTCATTTCAACACAAAACTTGGAAGACCCTTCAAAAGCATCTACCTCCAGCACTTTAGAACACAAGATAACAAATTATACAACAACCTTTGATGACGCTGTCCACCAACAACCAATAGATCCAAAAGCAATGAAAGAGCTTTATGGAAAGGCTACAAATTTATGAAACAATTTGGATATAGTGGAAAAGGATGTGGTGTTAAAGAACAAGGTATTTTTAACCCTATAGACCCAATAACGCAAAAAAAAAACTCAAGGTCTTGGTTATTGTCCTTTGATAGAAATAAAAAAGTCTTCAATCAACATCAACACCATTACTCAATTCTTCTAAGCCAACTTTAATTGTAAAACATCCTGAACTAATAGACACTAATGGTCTTGATGGTTGTTCTTTGCAAGCAATACAACAAACAAAGACATCCTCGCTTAATGTAAATGTTATCTTGTAAAACACTAATGATTTGAGTTTGTTAGATTTTACACCCTCTTATAAAGGAGAGAACAAACTCTCAATATCTAAAGAGTCTTGCATAGGAATGCCATCTTGTACATCTAAGCAAGAGATATCTTTGTCGCAAACTACATGTACACCTTCTACCATGGATCAAGAGGGTATCTTGTCAAGACTCCTCCAAAAACACGAAATAAATTCTATTACAATACTTCTAATCCTATCATAGAGTTCATGGTCATTTAACTAATGAATTTAAGGCTTTGAGTAGTAAAATCCAACATCTTAAGGAGTTTGGTGCTCTTCCTTATGTGGGGGGCACCTTATTCCTCTAATCGATATTGATTTTCACTCTCGCATGCATCTTATTAGTCATTTTGGCTCACTCTTGTCTTGCACTAAGTGGGGGCAAGGGGTTAGGCAGCCTTGTCCTTGTATGTCACTTGTCATTGGCTCTTTTGGCTAGCCTTTAACCTTTCATGAACATATAAAACCAAGCTTGGGATGTGGATGAAATGTCTTAAGTTGGCTCGCATGTGACATACTACCTTTTTCATGACATAGCTTATCAGAAACATATGACTTGGAATAGGGATTTTCAAATAAGCTCTCATTTCTTCTACTACTTAAAATAAATTTCTCATAGTAATGGTGTTAGTAATTGCTTTAAAGTGGGGGCATACAATGACACTCATATTTCATTGTGCATTTTTTTTTTTCTTCCAATTTCCTCTGTTAGAAACATTAGGTACAATGTTACCCAAGATGATACCTTACACTTGTGCTCTCTTGGAAACAAGATGAGACCTTTTGCACTTATCCTCTCTTGGAGACATTAAGCATGATGTTTCCTAAGATGAGAGCTTGCACAAACTAAGCAAAATCTCTTTGAACATTCCTTACACCATTTTGCACTTACAATGTCTATGAGTTTGAAGCATCATTTATGATGCCTTATTAAAGTTATCAGGAGGTATAACTTTGGTATGATTGAGTCAGAAGCCCATTCTGAGGCATGAATTTCCCCATAGCTACTTGTGTGTGTGAGAGTACAGACCATCCATGAGTGTATGTTTCTCACCTAGTATAAAACCATGAGTTCTGTCATCTTAGAGTGAGTATGCATTTTTTTTTTAAACTAGATCTGATCCACATCGTGTTGGAAAAATGGTTGAAGCTTGATCAAATACTTGTCAAAATCGCCATATAAACTTGATTTCTTCATTTTCCTAGCATTCTAGCTAGCAGAATGGCCCTTGTGGTACCCATTCGTCATTAGGGGCAAATGAGTTCCATTGGGATGGGACTCATTCACCCTTGATGGAGAAGAGTCCCATTTGGGCCATTTTTGGGGTTTGAGTGGAAAATATTAGGATTTAAGTTTAATTTTCATCAATGTTGACCTTGGGGATCAAATTAATGGATATCTCAGAAGGGTTTCCTATAAAAACAAGCTTCTAAACCCTAATTCATAACTCATTCATTATTCATTCATCATTCATTAACCATTTCAATTCAAGCAAGCTAGGGTTCTAACATTTCAAGTCATCAAGATAGCTTTGTTAGACATTCAAGGGAAGATTCTACATCCATTGTTACAAAAATTTAAGAGTTGTTATCATGAAAAGTCTCTAATTCTATCATTTAATTATTCATTACATTATTTCTTCATTTTGGTTTAATTACGTAAAAAGGGGTTTGACCAAGGCAAACCCCCATGCCCTAAAATTCAACATTTCTCTCTTTCCATGTGTGTTTTTAGATTTAGGTACTTGGAAGACTTGAAAATCATTGAAGATTAGGTTACAAACTTGTTGAAGTCATCTCCTCATTGGCTAGGTCAAAATATCTATAAAAAGTCACTTAGAGTGCCGAAAATCAAAGTTTTGGATCCAAACACTTGTCAGGAGTAGAAGTACAGACTAGGAGCTAAAGATTGTACCTTTGATTTTCCATAAATGTGAAGGTGGACTAATTCAACATATATGGCGTATGAGTCCCACTTCCAAGCCTGAAAAAGTTTTTTTTTGCAGTTCTAAGTAGCCAGTACCCTGAAACCTATTCTGACATATTTTACCTGAAGTAGGACTAATTCGCCGAGCTTGGTGTATGAGTCCCAATGGGATTTTCCAATGAATTATGTAGGATTCCATACTTCCATTCCATCACTTTCTAGTTTCTAGGTGCTCCTCTTCATTTTCATTAATTTATGTTATTGTTTGTTTGAATTTCTAAGTCCTTTTGCATAGAACACTATGTTTTCAAACACATTATAGTATTTTCCAAGTTTGCACTTGGTGGTGAACCCATTTCTTGTCTTAGCGTCCTTCAAGGATGCCTTATAGTCAGACGTTACATACTTCATTGGGTTGAGGTCTCTAAGGTACTCTTGAGTGTGGATTTTGTGGGATTGGACCTCTTCCTCCTCATTCCCCTTTTGGTGTGAAGAAGTTGTGACTTCATTTCCATAGTCCACATATACATATAACATCCATAACATCAATGTACATGAAAATAAAGGAGCGTACATATCGAAATATACAAAATAGAATGAGTATCCAATATATATATGTATGTATGTATGCATATAAAATTTCATATACATGTATTAGGCCATTATCTTCAAAAAATGAGTGGCTATTGAATATGTGTGTCAATGCTATACAAAAAGATCTACAAAACATATATATCTAATGGCTACAAAAATAATGTATAAAAATAGGAGCACCCTAAGGCTATGGCATGTGGCTTCCGAAACCCATTGGCTCTGGCTACTACTGTGGTATGGGGAGGGGCTACATAGTGGTTATAGACCTAGATCAGTGTCAGTCCGATGCAGACTGGGCTATGAGCATCCCTTTGATCTCTCCCTGCAGGGAGCATATCATCATTTGTACCTACATCAACTCTTGCTATAGTTGCTGAACATCTACTGGGATCATGGCTGCTAGCTATCCTATGAGGTCATCGAGGTGGCTTTATAGGGTATCATGTGCCCGCTTGGTGGCATTAGCCCTCATCTCTACCACATCTCACTCTACGAGTGCTGTTTGTAGCTCCCTCGATAGCTAGTCATGGTGCCCCCAGAGTGTGGTCATGTCCACAACACGCTACACAATCTCTGCTCTCCACTCCTTGTAAGTGGTCCTCATACACGCTATCAGCTCAAACAAATAGGCATGTAACCTCATGGAAACTAGCTAATATATCTCAAGGACCATCCCCTGGATAGGCATGTTAGGGGTCACCTCTGATATGCACTGGGCTATTAACCTAGTCCATCCTTGTACATCCTCTACAACCACAAAAATAAAGGATAAGATCAGTATCACATGGATTATCTATGAAATCATAAAAAAAAAGAAAACTAAAGTTACAAAAATATAAATAACATGTTCAGTGTACTTGGGTCCCCTGGTTACCAAGCAAGGTCAGGGTGAGGAGCAACCCTAGGACCTATCTTGTAGGTATCGAAAACCACTCCTAGTGTTGCTAAGGCCACCACTGCTATGACAATGGGTGTTGGTGGCATTGACAAGATAGGGGTAGTTGGTGGAGGGTTTGACCTCCTCCGCTACTACCTCAGCCTCTGTGATGCTGCTGGTCACTCCTCCTCCTCACCCTACTACCCTCTACCTCCTCACCCTCTCCTCTTGTCTTGTGGTGCCTATGGTGGCACATCCCCCTATGGGCTAGGATCCCCTTCAGGGAATCATTTGAGAACACAAGATGAGGGTGATGCCTATCCCACCATGCTATGAAGTCCATAGCAATGCCAACATTATTTTCCATGACTATCAGTGGTAGATCTCGATCAGGGTCATCATCATCTAAGGGAACAAAATAAGTGATTGAGGGATGAGGTATTCCTTAGGTCTCACAACACTCTTGAATTCTTATGTATATGTGGGAACATCAAGAGGGATAGTCTATACACGACCATGCTATCACATGAATCAGCTCCTGTAATAAGGTATAATAATATGGTCATAGCAACCTAGGAGAAAATGGTCCCACTATAGGTTCTTAAAGTACCTCCTATCGTCTACCCACCTAAAAAAATGAAAGGGTCTCCATTTCACCTGATCAAGAACAGGGGTATCAAACTGTAATTGCCAAAACTGTAGATCATCGTGTCTCCATTGCCCCATCACCTCATACCAATGGGCCATGGGGACATGGTATGGTCACCTCTATGGGAAGCTGACTGGCGTCAGAAACATGATGTTTATAAAAGCCCACATCTATAGTAGTGTGCATGTTGTGAGGCTGTGGAACTCATAGTTCACATACTCTCCCAGCTCCTAGTATAGATACGCTAGTATGCTGGGCCCCTAGGAAAAGAATGTCTAGTGCTCGACCATCTCAAAAATGGTATGGACGAGGCCCCCATGTAGGTGAGAGCCCTACCAATCTATAGTTACCTAGAAGGCCACAATCATGACCATCACATAATGCAATAGGGGTGCAGTGGTCCACACCTGATTGTACTAGTGTGTATAGATATGACCTATGCCATCACCATTGTCGCTCTACCCCAAGTAGTAGAGGACACCCTCTAATCGCTCCTGTGCTGACCAGGTGTCCTCAATCGCAACCTATCACTCACAGATGGGGAGTCCAAGAATATAATACACATCTTCCAAAGTGATCGTCATCTCTTTAGTAGGAAATTGGAAAGATGATGTGGTGGCAACCCACCACTCCATTAGGGCTATCAGTAGAGTATGTGCAGGATCATCATGGAAAAAAAAACCCTTGAGTGGCAAAAAAAATAGAAAAATCAAAGTTAGGAAACTTGACGTAAAAATTTGAATAATTT
The DNA here is from genome assembly GCA_007258455.2 of Sequoia sempervirens. Taxonomy (NCBI): domain Eukaryota; kingdom Viridiplantae; phylum Streptophyta; class Pinopsida; order Cupressales; family Cupressaceae; genus Sequoia; species Sequoia sempervirens. The sequence continues at coordinate 29,935 of VDFB02053106.1, forward strand.
ATCTATATTATTTCAAAAATATGTAAGAATATAATCTGTAATAAATTGAATGTAGCTTCTAAACTACTAGGTTTATT
>VDFB02053107.1:0-19983 GCA_007258455.2 Sequoia sempervirens
AATGTTGGTGCTCTGGATGTTCATGGTAGTCATTTTCTTCCTCCTCAAATTCCCTTGTTGCTTCATTTTCTTACCTCTCTAACTCCTCAAAATTCCACGTTTTAGCCTTCATTTATGGTGGTTCAGTTGGAGGAGTTGAGGTAGGAATGGTGGCAAGAATCTGTACTATGGCAGCTTGAATAGCTAGATTCATCAACACCCTAGACAGTTATGAAAGAACATTCTGCATATGTCAGGAGAATGCCTCTGGAAGTGAGAGCGTAGGCATTGGTATTGTTGTTGTGGCCAGGGGTAGTGATGTAGTTGGAGACATGGAAGCAGAGGAAAGAAAAGAAGTGGTGGTAGAAGAAGAGTCTATGGTCACAACCTACACGGTGGGTGGAGAAGAGTTAGGGTGGATTGAGATATCCACCACTGGTGGAGAAGTAGTAACCATCACCTGAGAGGTAGGCAGAGGGGCAGCAGTAGTGGAGATAGCAGGTGGAGATTTTGGTTGCTTGGCCTCCATTTCCTCTCCTTTGTAAAGTGGATCTTCTTGAATGGTAGGCATCTATGTAAAATTTCTTGATCTCTTATGTTTTTTAGAAGGTTCTCCCTTTGAATCCTTTCTCGTGTACACCTTAGGGTTGGGTTGTTGCTCAATAGCTTCTTTTCTCTTCCTTGATTTGGTGGACGGAGGAGATCTTGAAGTCTCTCCTGATGGGGTAGCAGATGTCCTACTATTTGTTTCACTTGTTGGCTCATTCTCGAGCCCCTCATAGGTCAAAGTGACCCCTTGCTACTTCAATTGGGAAATTTTCCCATCAATCCGCTCTTTTGTTCTGGCCTCGATGGGCTTGGTTAGAATATCAAGGTCATCAACCTCTTGCTCATCCCAGTCAATCAATGGCAGTGGGAGATAGGAAACTACATTGTATTGAGGATCCATTATTGTATTTTCATCTTCTGCTACCTGATCTGGTACGGGGAATAGGTTGACCTTCTTGACGAAATATGTCGCCATTCACATATAGTGCCTCATTCATACTTCATTATCATCTTTTCAATTAGCCCAAAATTCCTCAATGATATGTAAATGGGTGTCTTTAGGTCCAAGTGCCTTCTTGAGTTTACTATAGGGGTCCATCCATGGCCGGGCAATGTGGAGTCTCAAATGGTATTCCACCAATTCTTTCTCTAAATTGTCAACACACTAAGAGGTATTGAGTTCATATAGCCCTTGGCCGAAGGAGAGGGGATAAGGAATCCCCACCTTATGCTTGCTGCTCAAAAGGGCGTGTACATGTCATAGCTTCCGAGAGAGTTCTAACAGTATTAACCGGTCATTGGGGTCATTGGGATACCAAGGCAACTTGTATGGTTTTTTTGAAAAGCCTTTAGCACAAATGTAGGTGAACTTTGGATACTAAATGAATAAGAAGGAAAATTTTCTAAGGAAATGATTGGCACTATGGGAGACTCTTCTTTCGAAGTCACCCCCAAGAAATGTGATAATATGACCTATGAAAGCATCATTGACTCTACAGTAGTCCCTCTTGAAGTTTCTAAATTGTAGTTGAGGGTACTTATCATAGACTTTTAGCTCCCTACCTGATTCCTCATCTAGGGCTCTGAATAAGCCTCTGTATTGTGCCCTTTCAGCCAATGAATAGACCAAGTAAGATGTCATGTAAAATTTGGAGGTCTTCTTTATAGCCATAAATTGTTCGTGGAAGTAATCACTGATTATCCCCACCCAGTAGAACTTGGCATCTCCACAAAGAAACTCTTCAATGAAGTACAACATCCATTCTTGGCAGTAGGCCACAATTGGAAGGTCCATTACTCTACTTAGTAAGGTCACCAAATCATGGTAATCCTCATAAAAGTCACTACAGAAGAGCTCCTGGGGAACCTTTGCAGCATTGCCCCTCTTCTCCTTCAACCAGTTCTAATTAATAAGTATTTTACACTTGAGGGGGTCTTGATCCCACATAGCCTTGCCATCATCCATGGTTGGCACTTCCATCTCCCCAAAGGTAGGGATATGAAGTCCTGTTATCACCTTAGTAGACATGCCAGCCAAAAAATTTCCATCTCTGTCTACTATGGTTTTGGTCCCGTCTTGGTATGCCTCTCTGTAGGACATAACAAGCTTTGAGGTGATTAGGGAAGGAGGAAAGCCTCTAGCTTTAGCCAACCCACTGCTTCTGATATTTCTTGCATTCTCTATTTTAGGGTTGATTCAGACTCTCTGCTTAAATTTGTCGATGTCTACATGTCCAATGTTTGCATTGGAGACCTCCTTCTAGGTTGAGGTGATCTTGGAGTTAAGAGGTTCCCCTTGGAACTTGTACTTCATATGATCTTTGTCGTATTTTCCATGAGGTGCCTTAGTTTTCTTCCCTTTATCTTTCTCTACAGTTGCTCCTGAAGGTCCTGCACCTGATTCCATATATCCTGTAGGCGAAAAAGAGGTGAGGACAATCAAGCATGAAAACATGGGAACGTTAGCCAAAATCCTACAAATGGAGTTAGATTGGATAATTCATCATTTAAGAACCCTAACATTTCCTTCATACTGTTCTTAGCATGTTGCCGAAGGGATTTTCAATAGATAGGGTCCCAGGGGTCAAAATTACCCAAACTAATGGTTGTTTTAGAGCCGCTGCAGCAAGGACAACAACCAAGGCACAACGGTTTGCCTGTCCTGAACTGCCTTCGTGTTTGATCAATTTATGAGGTCCATTGAGGAGAGTAACCTATTTCAACATGTGGGTCAAAGTCAATTTGGTGATTCAAAGGAATTAGGATCATCTTTTGGGCAATTAGAATTAGAAAGAAGCTTGGTTGTTTGAGTCTATCGTTCAAAATGGCTCTGGCAGGACGTCATTCTAGGGAAGAGTTCCGATGGGCAGGACCTAGAGCTCTGGAGGATGGTGGCATTACTTGCTTGTGATTTGGGCATTTCGTTTCGACATGGTCGGGAAGCTGCTAGGCGATTGTCGTTGGAAATGACGGGAAGCATGCAGAGGTTTGATGGGATCCACCTGACGAATTAGGTCCAACAAAGAGTTTGGCCTTCATGTATTACTTCATTTGTTGTTTAGAGAATCCAGCAGCCAAGGTAGGTTTGGGTTCCGAGCATCAGAAGGAAGGAAGTAGTTTTCTATGTGGGCACGGCAGTGATGGGACAGAGTCTCGAAGATGACAACTTGACAAGGGAGACCCATGGAGGATGAGTACTTGGAAACTTCCACCTTTTCATTCAAACAACTGAGATGAGATAGGGACTCGAAGGGTAGAAGGTCGGAGGCTAGGGATCATTTTAAGGAGGCAGACTTAGCATGGCGGCCTATGGATGGAGGTTCGTGAGGTAGGACCTGCGAAGAGCTCAATATCTAATCATTGAAGGGTTAAAATGAAGGCGGTCGGTGAAGGAAGACTCGAGGTCTAAAGGGCAGGATGTCGTTGGGAAAAATCCATCTGGACGATGAAATTTTGATGGAATTCTACCAACGGAAGTCCGTGAAGTGGAACTCGGGATGATCATGACTTAAAGTTTTTGCGAGAGTGATCATAGGGCCATTTGAAGAATGGGGCCCAACCATCAAGAGGCTATGGTTCGAAAGCCATTTGGGAATGGCAGATCATAGATAGTGTCCTGGGGAAGGAATCCTACAGGGTCGGGCCCGAGAGGTTTATTAGATCTCTATTTCAGTTTGAGTTATTCAAATTTCAAGTGTCGAATGAGATGGGACCTTCTGCAATAGCAGGCCCGAGAGGGTCATTTTCTGCTTGTAAGTTATCTTTGTTTTCAAGTGCTAGCGATGGAAATGGGAGTGTGCGGGTCTGGAGAGCATGAACGCTCTAGCTAAAGAACAACACCGAGGAGTTAAGGTTCCACGGCAGTTATATGGGTGATTTGCGAAGTTTACCAAGATTTTATCATATGGGTTTTGTGCATGTTGATCTCTCCTACTTATTTCATGAGTTTTCCTTCTTTCAAATTCATCATATTTACCATAAATCAAAGAAAAATGTGAAACAAGGTGCGTACAGAAGACTCACCTCAAGAATCTGATGAAGGGGGAAAAATATCAGCTAGCAAACATGTTGATAAATGGCGGCACTCATCGGGCTCAAAGGCAGCACAGGGAGATGGCTCTAGATCATTCTAACTTCTTTCTGCTCTACTAACAAAATGGCAATGACAACTCAAACTCACCTATTTATAGAAAATAAGGCATTAAATGCTGGCAATAAATGCTCGTACGACAATCATCGAGTTGGTAAGCTACAATTTCAAAATGGCTGAGGGAGCACCAGGGTCTGACAGTTGGGTGGTTGTCAGCGGATGGACGTTGGGTTACTCGGTGCTAGACAGACAACGATGGGAGTGTCAGGTTTTGATGGGTGGAAGGCCACCAGAAGAAGGCCATTGGATGGTTCATTGACGAAGTGACAATATTGGAGACATCAGGTCCTAGCAAGCAGAAAGCAGGTGGGGGATAGCCATTTGATACAAGGCGATGAGGTGACAGAAATCTGAGAGGGGCAACCTACCAAGGTGGGCCTGATGAGCTCCATGGACGCTGACTTAGTAAAACCAAGGAAAATAGCCAGTGGGATTCTGCAAGGACTTAGGACTTTGAAAATTTGAGGGGGGGTGAAACATGGTCGACTCAAGATGAACTCTTTAGGACTCACTAACCATTTTGAACACCAAAATAGGGGGAACGTAAAATTAGATGGAAACAAAACGACCCGGCAAGGCGAAGGAAAGAGAGGGTCCCCATTCCGAATGGGGTGTGTGTGCTGAAGGCACAATAGTTTTTAGGTCTGATTTCGACTATGAGACAAGCAATGATTTAGATCTTGGCCGACTCAGCATGTACAATATATTATGTGGACTAATTATGTTTTATGGATGTTTTGGCTGACATAATAAATTTTTTAACCTTATATGATGCTGACCTAATTGATAAATAAAATATACATATATATATATATGAGAATCTTCATAAAAGAGAATATAGATATGGACAAATAGATAGACATAGACAAGACATAGACAGATAGAGAGGTAGAAAGAAAGAGAAAGAGAGAGTGTACCAAAGTAGAGTAAGTGAAGCAAGCGAAGACAATAAAGTGTATGAGCATCAACTAAAGATCATAACAAAATTATTGAGCGACTACTAAAATGTAGTACTACTTTTGTAGAGCTTCATTCAAAACTGAACTCAACACAAGAAAGGTGTAATCCATTAGTTCACTTTTTTGGTAGTAAGCCATAACTCTTGTATTCTAGTAGTTAGTCATCATTTGTATCTCTGGGTTGTAGCCTTGTGGATAGTGAGTCCAGATAGTGAGTCCTTATTTTAGGCAATGAGCCTTATCTCAGGAAGTGAGCCTTATCTTAGGCAGTGAGCCTTTTGTAATTGGTTTTGATATTCTCTATAGTGTGAGTTAATCCTCATTGTGGTTTTTCCCTCATTGGGTTTTCCAAGTATATTTGGTGTTACTGTGTTTATGTGATGACTTTCAATTTTTCACTTAATGTTTAATCAATTTTGTTCTAATAGGTTATTAAAGTATCTAGTTTGGCGACAACTGATTCATCCCCCCTCTCAGTTGTCCTATTCATCACTAATCAAATTTCAGGTTTTTGCAAATTCATATACCCATTTGGAAGATTCTTGTTCCCGTACAGAAACCTAATTTTTGGATTGATTCGCCTGGCTTAGTGAATGAGTCCCAGTCAACAATAAAAGTAAAATTTCCAATGTTTCAGACCTCCCTTTAGTCATCTCCATATTTCCAGGTGCACCTCTTCCTTTCTACAGTTTTTTGTGTTGTTTCATTTACTTTTCTAGGTCATTTCATAGTGCATTACATTCAATTAGGGTTTAGTGTTGTATCTTGCATTGAATTATCTTTTCCAAGTGTAAAATTGGTGGTGAACCCCTTATTAGTTTGCATTCAGCCCCTAGGATAGCCCTATTGCAAGATCTCTCCCTCTTTTGCATCAAGATCTATAGGGTTATCCTTGAGTGGAATCAATGGAAGTGGGTGTGCTCTATGTCCTAAACCATATGATAGCACTTAATTACTCACCCCATTTTTTAAAGGTTCCACTTTGGTGAACCTTCATTTAGAACATCATAATTCTGATTTGGAGTGCATCATCATCCTAGATCTAGCTTGCATTGACTTTACATTAGATTTTGCATTAGTTAATTGGCATCTAGGGTTTCTAATTTTTTGCATTAGTGAAAGTGCATACAAGTTGCATTTTTTCATCTCATATCATTGAAAATCATCTAAAAACTGCATTTTCACTTAGCTTACACATCATAGAAACTAAAAATCATAAAAATCAATTCAAAATTTCTAAAAAATTTGAAAAAAAATTGCTACTAGGACTCATTCGCCACTTTGGGCGAATCAGTCCCAATGCCCATCTGAAGCTTCCTTTTACAATATTAAAAACCTTATTTTTACACTTTTGTTTGTTTCCATTAACTATCTTTTTCAGTTGGTTGAGTTTTTGCTACATGCATTTCACTAGATCTAGCTTAAATTGGTATGTTTCATGCATTGCTTAATTCCAAATTTGCATTTGCAACACTTCATTTTCAGATCATTGCATAGTGTAATCTATAAATTACCTTGTTTGAAAACTAAAAATTGTATTTCATTCTAGGCCTTTACATTCCATTTTAAATTTGCATAGATTACTATTCAAAAATGTTAGTTGTGGTATTTTCCAAGTTTGCAAAGAAAAAGTCAGTCAATAAGCATGTTATTCATTCATTCAATTCATTCCCTAGTTATGAGAGTCTCTTAGTGCAAGAGGGTGAAAACGTTGACATTTTCCTTAAACCTACACCCCTCTTATCTCTTCTATTTGTGGGAATGATGTGATAGAAGAACATGAAATTATAGACAATCCCGATGATCATAGTTTCTCTTCTCCTAATACCTCTCCTACATGTGACATGTATTTTGGTGTTAGAAGATGCACTCATTGAGAATAATCGCATTGTTGAAAGATCCTCTTCTATTAACTCTCCTACATTGGAAGATATTATAGCACAAGAGAATGAAATCATAGACACATTTCTAAACATCGCCTTACCTAATTTCCATTCCCCCTTTTCTTGTGATAATGATTTAGTGGAAGAGGATGATATTGTAAATGATGAGGATATGTTTGTGTTAGATGATAAAACCTTTAAGGTCTATAACAACCCTCTTTATGATCCTTCCCCTACCTATCATATTTTGGAATACATTAAGGAACAAAGTAATGAAATCATAAATTATCATGAAAATCATATTTGTTCATCTTCTAGTATCTCTCCTAGTTGTGAAGAAGATAATTTGATTGATAAAAGTCATGGAATCTTAGGGAAACCCTTATTGAGCCAGAAAAATGAACCATTGATCACCCCCCTACTTGCGATGAAGTCATTTTAGAAGAACCAACCTCTAAATGTCATGAACATCTAGTTTGTTGTTCTCTTAAAAACTCTGCTCCTAGGGAGGATATCATGGTGCAAGAAACCGATAACATTGAAAATAGTGACATAGTTTTCTTAGTTGAAGATGATTAAGTAACATTAGACTCTCCTTCACTAAGGGATGTTAATATTATTCAACCTCAATTCATCCTTTATCCACCTTCACACAAACCTCAAACTCAAAACAAACCCGAAATTATCCTTTACCCACCGAAGAATAATGTTTTGCAGCAACCGATTCATAATATTGTTGCTCATACATATAACACTAGAAACAACCACAACCAAAACAAACACCTTCAACAACCTTACCTTTTCCTAACCATATCTTACCAGGTCCCCCTCGTTTTCCTCCACAAAGTGGAAAGGAGTATGATCTTGCGGAACAAATTATCTTATTCAAAGATATCTACTTGATTAGAAGACTCAAAAAGAGGATTATTTTAAACTTTGAATGTCCCACAAACCAAAAATTACACATGCGTTGGGATGATGATTCTTATTGGTTCACATTTATGGCTTTTTTCTTCAACTTATTCTTCAATATATTTATGGATTTATGTGTTCTTTTGTTTCAATAATTCTTTTCCATCATGTTCTTCATGAAGTGTGAAAGCTTCATACTCAAGTTTCATGCAAGTTTGGAAAATTTTTCTTAGTGATGTATTCTTATTTTATCTATCTTCAAATTGACATTCAAATTTTATTTTCACTAAATATTTTTCAACACCTTTAAATATAAAGGGTATGTGCGAGGATCATGATGGGCCAAAAGTTGATATGATGGGTATGTGGGGTATATGGCTGATGACTTTTTTTTTACCAAAATTGATGAAATGAAAAGGGTTTTAAAGGACATTCTCAGCTTTCCACCAATATAAATTATGCTTTACTTTGAATTTAATAAATAATTATTATTCCTTTTCTATTTGAATTATGACTAAAGTCCTATTTGATAGGCTGATTGAAAAACATCTCTAGCTTTCAAATGGGTATCATATTTTTTGAATCAAAACATGTGTCACATTCTATGCTTCACATACTATAGGATTAAAAAAAAAAAATTGAATTTCATGAAGTTTTGACCAAGTTAAGGTGGTTAGACATACAAGTTTTTATATTTTTTTAAAAGTTGTAATAAAAATTGATAATTAATTATTTACTTGGAAAAAATTACAAAAATATGCATCACATTGGGACATGATTCCTCTACTTATATCTAAAATATTATAAAATATATTATCATTTTATTCCCTGAAATTTAAGTACTACTGCATTGAAATTTCAAATTTTCACCAAATAGATTTTTTATTTTTAAATAAACCTAGTATTTTAGAAACTAAATTCAATTTTCTACAAATTGTATTCTTACATATTTTTGAAATAATATAGATAACTTATTCAAATTTTACGTCAAGTTTCCTAACTCTAATTTTTTTGAATTTTTTGCCACTTAAAGAGCCTATCTTTCCATGATGATCCACATTACCCTAAAGCATTATATCTTTAGAGAAGAAGGCATCAATGATTAATCATTATTTCTTACCTCTTTGTTGCTTATGTTGGAAAAATATTGCCTAATAGTTAACACTAGAGCGGAACCCATTTCTACACCTTCTAATTGAATGTACTAATTATTAATATTTCCCCTAGTGATGGAAGTAAAATTATTTCTTTGATCTTCAATAGATATTTTTAAATCATCATAATTATACTCAATGTATAGATGATACACTTTAGCATGTTCTTGGGCATAATATTTGATTTTTGAGGGAATTTAATCATTATGAAAGAATTTTTTTTCACCTAGTACTATAAAATTTAGACAACCATATGAAGCTGGAATTAATTTTACCCTTTTTTCCTTGAGATTAAGATACATATAATCATGCTCTTCAAGTTTATTATCCTAATTTTGTATGAAATACTTCTTTGTTATTTCATTTCTTGAAACTTTTGGGACACATCTCTTAGTATTTTTTTCTTTAAATAACTCAATTAGAATCAATTCATCTTTAATCTTGGTATGTGTAATTTCTAGATCATGAACATTGTTTCGATTCAAGAGAAATCTAACTTTAGAGTGTAGTGTAGTGATGAAGGTACACAACTGTTTGTCTTTGTTTAGTTGATCCATTTCAAGAATTTTCTTTAAATATTTTTTGATTCATTCTACAAAATAAATTATAGGTTCGTCTTATTTCTTCTAAATTTGGTAAAATTGAAATAACTCACCTACATCAACTATAGATTTAAATATTGCAAGAAACTTTCCATTCAACTTATCTTAGTTTTTAATGCATCCATCTTTGTCTTTGAAACCATTATGCATTAGGTTTGCTGAGGTTTTCAAAAAATAACCACACAAACACATCTTCTTCAATGACTCCCAAAATTCCACAAGCAACTATAAATGAAAGAATGTGATTATTATAATTTTGTGATTTATCTTTAATAAAATTTGGAAAAAAATCATGATCATGCAGGTAGCATTGTCTACTAATTCAAGGTTAATGGGACAAAGTGATTTCCCCATGTTGAGATGGATTTGATGCCATGGTGCAAGTTTGAAAATAATGGCAATGAGAATCTCAATTCCATAGAGCCACCAACCTCCATTCTAGGGGAGGAATCCTTAGATTTTTAGGAAAAAATGTACCAACACTTCATATCCCTAGTAGAGTGAAAAAAATAAATTATTAAATAGATTTTTTACTACAAATTTTAATGTGACTCACGCAACAGGTAGTGACAAATGTTCCAACAATTGGATGTTGTTACTGGACCGAAAAATTTTATCTATATTGATAGGGGAATATCCCTCATAGAATGGGATTTTTAGGGATTTTATGCAATTTTAAATTAAAAGTACAAAAAGGAAAAGGGAAAAGCTAAAAGAAAATGGATCAAAGAAACCCCAATAGTAGACACATTATATCAACTAAGATTTCACAACTTAATAAAAATTACAAGAGGTTTTCTGGATAATGTATGTTTTGATATTCAGTGATGATGAAAGTATAAGAAATCTCAACAGACAAAGAGATAGGTTGCTTCAACACATTCAAATCAAGATACCAAGAGATGAGATGATTGTGTTTCATTACATCAATTTATTGATTTATATATGTTTCAATGAAACTTGTGGTCTACATGATGACACAAAAGGATTACCAATTTAATATATGATAAATCAGTAATGATAACATAGAAAGACATTGAAAACATCCAATTTGGGTACTTTCTTTATTATCTTTATAAAATTATACAACTTCAAAAACCTTTCTATATAACATGTGAACACAAAAATTCATACAAAAATCTATACGTAAGTCCTCTTCTTAAAATTTCTCCTTGTAAGAGTCTCCCTATAAAATTTCCCTTTACAATAGAAAAATACTTGTATATATAGGCTTCCTTCCTATAACTAACTTATAACCAACTTTTTGGAATATTTGAGAAAACAAAAATAAACTTTATTTTGATTAGATTTTGCTCAAATTTTCCAAAAAAAAATCTTATTTTCTAACTCTTAATTACAATAAGTGGAATAAGTCATTTTTCAAAAAGATAACTTGAAACTTATAACTTCAACAAAATACCAAGATATTAGTTTTGTTATAGTGAGAATTGTGCCTTCTTCCATGCTAATTTTTCTAGATCTCTAAGTGATATCTTCATATCTATAATTTCATGCCCACATTTTTACAAATGAACATAACATTAACACCCAAAAAAATATTAACAACAATAAAATTCAACTACTGTAATGCTTGAAACATGATATTATATTGTGTGCACTTGGTGATAATGCATTTATAATGATATCACTAGCATGTCGCTCAAAAGGAAGGGCAAAGAAATAAGTATTTTGGATTAACAAGATCCATTCCACACCCGATAATGAAGGTAAAGTAGTAGAATTTAAGGAATCTTATATAAGACCCTCTCAAGAGAGGTTCATCATATGATACTATCCTTAGTTTTTCTATATAATTGAAAACAACTCTAGTTATTGAACTGGCCCTATACCAAAAAATTCAACTAATATTAATTTAACTAAAATGAATTAATAGCTTTCTTAACAACTAAAAACTATCACTATGATATTTTAAATAATTTAAATGAACTATTAATCTCAAGAAGTTGATTAGAAAAAAAATTTAATAGCCATAAAATATGGTTTAAAATTTTGATTTATTTGGATAATATTAAAAAATATTTGATATCCTTAAATTATCAAAACATATTACATTTAATATTCACAAATTATTTAATTATTTATTGTAAGGGATTTATTTCTAAATTTATTTAAAATACCCTTACAATAGATTCCTACAAGAATCAACCTTATTGGAATAATCAATTTAATTTTTCTATCTTATTATTATAGTTTTCCAAGTTAAAGAGTTTTATTTAATCCATTTAAATATAAATCCTGTTAAATTCATAGAGGTTTTTTTTAATTGCTAATTTAAATTAAACACCCAAGTCATGACTTAAAGTCATGGGTACTTAGTTTTATGGTACCCCACCATGACAAGCCCCATTAAATTAAAAAAAAAAAAATAGGTGCTAAATAATAATGTTAAATTAATAATGTTAAATTAAGTCTCAATGGAGTGTGCAAGAAATCTCATCCATAGGATGTGATTTAATACCAACTGGGCTTAGATCTTAGGGATATTAGGAAAACCCTATTTTCTAAAGATAACCTAACTATATATATATATATATAAAAATAAAAAATAAAGATTGATGAAACAATAATGTCATTATCATTAAGGAATAATTGTTGGTATTATCAATAAAAAGGATAACACTATTATCAATAGACAAATGGTGATAATATTGTACAAATGAGGATTAAGTAATAATATAGTATTACTTAGTTTATGGGATAATAATAATATTATTATTGAAAATTCAATTGTAGGTTTAGTAATGAAAATTTTATTGAGGATTAATGGTCAATAATAATATTATCTTTAGTGTTGAAAATGTGGTTAAATAGTAATTTTATCTTTGGCTTATTGACTTAATAATACTGATGTCACTTTTAAGACTCTGACTAAATTTGGTTATTGAATTATTACAAAAGAATAATAATATTATGATTATGATTTAGTTGAGATTAAGTAAGAATGCTATTATTGTTGTTAATTTTTCACCTATAGCTCAAATTGGCAAAGTTGAAACTGTTTCATTATATTTAAGGTGAAAAGTTTCTAACATATTTCCGCCATGCTTAACCATTGCATATTTCAAGTTAAAGAAGAGTTAAGTTTTATTGTGCAATGTGTTACAACAGAAAAGAAAGCATTCAGTTTGTCATTCAATGATTTGCAGCATAAAGGAGAATACATGTATTATAAGAAGTTGTCTTCATTCATTTTGCAATGCTTTCATTTATTATACAATGCTTCATTCATTTTTCAAATGAGATATACATAGAATTCTACAAGTGTTTCTTTTCTATTCATTGGAAAGAAAGGAGTAATCAAATGTCCCACACAAGTGGTGGGAGTAGCTGAACCAATGCAACATAGAGGATATGCTATACATCTGAAGATTAAATAATAGAAATACATATGAAAAGAGACATAGCCATCATTGCCTGTGGTGGTTTTGAGTTGGTCTTCATTGTTTCCTGCCCCTCTTTTCTCTTGGTCTTCAAGTGAACCTGTAGATGATTGGAAATATTTTTAGTGTATTGTGTGAATTGTGTAATGAAAATAAATAAGTAATAAAGCCACACAATCAATGAAACGTATTATATTAGAGAATTGAATCACAAAACAAATCAGATTGAAACACAAAAATTTCCCTAAAATCATCCCATTGTCTCCTATCTTTAGGGATTCATTAAATCATATTGGCTCTCACATTTGTGTATGCACTATGACTGTTAGAGTGGCAACCTGAGGAACAAAATGTTGAAAGATGCAAGAAATCTATTCCTACATGATGATTGATAAACTATATGATATGTTGTAAATGATGCTATGATAATGATGTTGTGATGAAAATATGATGATAAATGCTATGATTTAATTGTTGTATGAAAACTAATATGATAATTGAAATGCAACTAATAACTAAACCATGATTCTAAACTAATATGCTTCTAAATTGCTAAATGTTAAATGCTCAAAGTTCTCTAATGTAATTTATGCAGAGTAAGTTTGATCAAAGATGGGATGCATTTGTTGTAGAATGAGGCTGTATTTATAATATTTCCAAGGCATATTGTGATGTGGCAACAACCAATGGTCAGGATTTTAGCTGGAGAGATGAACGGTGGAGAATGAGGAAGTTAGAGGGAATCATGGAGATGGTTCCCTTTAAGAGAACACTTTTCCAAGTGTGAGAGGGAATAAAATGATTGAGAGAGCCAAGTGTCCAAAGTTTGTTTCATAATTGGTTGAGGATAATTCCTATTTAAATATTAAGGATATTTAAATTCATGAGACACTTGATGAGGTGGCAAAAGGAAAAGTTGTAGACATATGATTAAATTTAAATTTGGAATTATTCAAATTTAGTGAGAAGATATTAATTAAATAAAACAAACTATTGGAATTTTTTTATTTAATTAAGATTAGAGGAATGCGATTTAAAATAGAAGAATTAGGAAATGTGAACTATATAAATAAATTTAGAATTTATTTATAAGTAGACGAAATAAGAGGTTTATTAATTAAATACTTTGTACTTAATTAATTAATTATCTTGACTGATTTTAGGTGTATACATTTTGCCCCCCTTTGAAGTGATGTGTTTACACATTGCTTCAAAGAAAAATTTGTTGATGATGCCGAAAAAAACAAAATTGATATGCCCTAGATGCTGAGTTTCAAGTGACGATGGATATATGCCCCCTCGGGAGATAAATCGATGAATTTTTGAATTTTTTGAATTTTTTAAATTTTTAATGATTTTCTGATGATTTGATGATGATATTCAAATTTAATGATGCAGAGATGATTTATCTCACAAAAAATGATGTTGAACCTACAAGGTGATGAATTGATTAATTAAGCCCCTTTCAAAAATAAAATAAATCAATCCCATTAAATTCCCACTTAATCACCCTTTGAAAGGTTAAAAGATGTGATTTGAAGTTCATTTGTGCATTTGCATTTTGAAAACTTGGAGTGATTGAGTGATTGAAAAACTTTTGAGCAAGATGGTGATTTTGATCCAGACCCACCCATTCGAGCACGTGTGACATCACAACTGCTCGGCCACGTATGCACCTCCGGTACTTACCTTGAAAAAAATCCTCGCAATTTTTGAATCTTGTTTTCCCTCATTTTTTCATGTTTGAAATGCATATTTTAGCGTTTTAGCGCATAGGGTAGTCGATGTAGTGCATCGGGTCACTGTTCTAGCGCATAGGGTCTTTTAGTGCATAGGTTAAATTTTGTAGTGCATCCATGCAAAGTTATAGCGCATTGGGATTTTTAGCGCATCCATGCCTAGATTTAGTGCATTTGATTAGTGTTTTAGTGCAACTAATTGATTAGTGCATATATAACAAGATTTAGCACATTTGGTCAAAGTTTTAGCGCATTATGTCATTTAGCACATTGATAGAGGTAAATAGTGCATTGATGAAATTTGATGGCACATAGAGAGATTTAGCGCTTTGAGACCTTGTTTTAGCGCAATGGTGAAATTTTTTAGCACATCGATGTTTTTAGCACATTGAAACACTGTTTCAACACACTTAGACTAGATTGATGGATTTTAGATTAGACTCCTTGATTTTGATGAATTTTTATCGCATCAACCAATGTTTTGATGTTGTTTGATGATGTTGATAGATTAGATGATGATTGATCTCATGATAGGTGAGAATCAATGATAGGATGATGATGATTGACCTCATGATAGGTGAGGATCAATGATAGATTGATGATGATTGACCTCATGATAAGCAAGGTTCAATGAAAAATTGATGATTGACCTCATGATAGGTGAGGTTTGATGATAAATGCTCATGAGATTTGATCAAAGTCTCATCAAAGCTGATTAGATTGATAGGTTGATTGATGTTGATTGATTGATTTGCTGATTTGCGATATGTTATGATGATAGGAGCCTTTGATAGTCCTACAGATTCAAGAGCACTTCCTGAGGACTTGGGATTTGAAACCCCATCTAGTTTAGGTTGATCTTGATGTGATTGGATGATGTGGATTGACTTCCCTGATTGATATGCCCCAGCATAGGATTAACAGGGGACTTCCGACCGCTTTAGCAGAGAGGTGGCATAGCGACCACAACACCTTCCACTTACCCATTGGTGAGATGACAATGACACTAGAGGACATTTACTGGATCTTGAGGATTCCAGTTGTAGGTGAGTTGGTCGTGTATGATTCCACTGAGTAGGGAGGCATTGATGGACTTCAAAGAGTTTTTGAGGATGAGCATATTTGTGGTTATGAGATCCCATGGTGGGATATGGTCAAAGCATATGTGACACTACCCTATGTTCTTGTTGGATTCATTGGAGGATTTTTATGGCCCGACTGTCAGTCAAAGGAACTCTCAGTTGGATGGGGCTAGATTTTGGAGAGCATGATCACACAAAGGACACGATATGCATGGGGATATTAGATGCTTGCACATTTGTACCATGATCTTCACCAGGTGGTATACCTCATAGGGGCTAGTTTGTCTACTGGGGTTACATTGTTGTAGATATGGGCATGGGAGCATATAGCTGTCACCCGTCCAATAGCAGAGAGATAGTGACCATTAGGGAGGCCATATGTTCATGTGTATACCGGTCCAATTGTCCAGCATAAGTTGGGAAAACTAGAGTACTGGAGGAGGGTATTGGATAATCTTGATAGAGTTATTTGGAGGCCATATCTTGACTATGAGCAATGTTTTAGAACTATAAAATTTGAAAATTTTATAGTTGTCTATACTCATAAAAATTTTCCAAAGAAGCCCATATCATGAATATAAAATTGATGTAATTTTCTTTGTTACCCTTGTTCTAGTTAGTATTTATTGATTGGTCCCATAAAGTTCACCTGACCCCAAGCATTTGAATATATAAAGTCATATTAGCATGAGATGATACAGGTCTTCCCAACCCATAAGTTATTTTATACTAACACATATTTTTCAGTCTATCGGCAAGAGGCTAGGAAAGTCATGTCGATGAAGTCTCATTTAAGGATACACATTGGGAAAATGTAGTTCATAGTCTCAAATGACAATAGATTCTATCAGCGAGATAACAATCATCGGGGTGACAATAAGAATTCATATTGAGCTTGTATACGTCTTACCACTCAAAGCACAAGGAAATGTGTCAGTCAGACCGGTGCCATCAGAGCAAAATTCCTAATGTCAGCTCGAGACAGTCATCCAGTCTTGCCAATAAAGCAAAGGAGGATTCTGTCGATAAGATAATACCACCGGGATGAGTTCAAGATGTCCTACCAACCCTTCGTGACATACCGACATAATTGTATTGATAAGAAAATTGGTGATATGGGAATGATCATCATAAAGACATGATTTATAGTCTTTCTAATGAAGAAATGCATCAGTGAGATGGACTTCATGGGGGAGAGATAAGGAATTCATACCGAGTGAAGTTCCATCACCAAGAAAATCATTGTGTCTTAGTGATCGGAATTGATGAAGAAAACATACCCACAAAATTGGCTTGGGGTATTGTCGATAAAGAATAAAGGAAATATCTCAGCAAGATACATCTCTTTGGAGTAAGTTGAAGATTTTCTACCTAACCTATTAAGTCATAGCAATAGGTTTGCACTGGTGGGAGTTATAGCGATATACTTGAGATTGAAGGGATAACTCTTAGGGAGACTCATAATGTCGGTGAAACTATGAGACATCTTAGCGATATATGATCTATTGATAGTGAAGATACAAGTGAATCAAAATAACTCTTGGGGAGACTCAAAGTTTCGAGGAAACTACAAGATGTCTTAGTGGATGTTTTAATGAACATTGGTAAAATCCCTAATAAAAGGATCACCCAAGATTTAAAAATGTCTAGCTGACAACATTACATGATGTGATAGTGAGAGTTTTGAAAAAGACCTGCTACACTTGTGTTTCAGCTAAAACATTAATGGCACCATGGAGCATAAGTAACTTCATGAATTAAGGAAAATTCAATTGAAAACACTATTGCAGAATTGATAGTGGAAACCAAAGGACGAATGAAGAACGAGCATTTTAACTCAAAGTTTCAAAACAAAATACAATAAGCTCTTTGTGCTTTTGACTTCTTTAGTGCAGGATTTCTACAATTTTGAGAATGGGAAGCCACTAGTTTAGGAAAATTGAAGGGGAGAAAACATGGGGAAAGTAGTCAGTCTAGAGGGAAAAAATAGAAAACTGAAATTGAGCCAGAGGGCACTGAGCTGAAGCTAAGCCAAGATCTTATCGACCAATACTCTAGCTCTGGACATAAAGCCAGGTGATCTACACAATTTAGGGTAAAAGTGGATAAACTAGATGAAAAATGTAAGCTCATAAGAGATATTTGGACACCAATAAGAGGCTATGAACTTTTTAGTTTTCATTACTATAGGAGAAATCATTTTGAACCAGTATGTAATCCATGGAAGCTTAATCTGGGAAAGTTGGTCTGCCCTAATGTATTTGTCAATGTTGAATTGGTGAGATTGTTGGCCGCTCATTATAATTCAAAACTCAAATCCATCTGTGACCCATCCGGGAAACCATTGATACATATATCAAAAGATACAATAGGTGAGGTTTTCAAATTGGAAGGGGTTTGCAATGAGAAAATAATATGTGAAGAATTAGAAAGGGAATTCAGGAGGATGGACACAATTTATAAAGGTTGGAGGTTGCCACTGCACAAAATTAGATAGGGCGGAAAACCAGTTCCACTAGAGGATAGTGATGGACCCCCCTTCCATGTTGATCTTTTTGAACCCTATATGAAGTATACTTATTTCTTGGTAGGCCAAGTATTGGGAATGGAAGTCCCAGAATATATGTCAATCGTGCCTATGATAATTTCAATAGATATTCAATATCATAACTCTAGACCTTTTGATTATGCCTCATACATTTTTAAGGGGCTTGATTCTAGGTTGATGGCAGTGAAAAGTGGAGCCTCTATCTTACATCTTAGGCATTATTCATTGTTGATGCACATAGTGTTGTATTTTGGACATGTGGCCTTAGGAGATGAGAATTTCCCAATTTGATAAGGAAGGTATGTCATTATCTATTCAATTATGGACTATTCTTTGGGATAGCAGCTTTTCTAATTCTTGTTTCATACACTTTGAGGATTATTTTGTAAAACCATTGTACAAATTCTATAATCATCCATGTGCTTATTCTCTATCTAATGAGATAAAGAGGTTTCTCAGGCCTAAGGACTTCAATGGGCCAATTAATCACAATTGGGGGGATTGGTATTGTTTGGATGATGCTACCATGATTAGGGTTTATGGATTTGAAGACGACCCATTCATTTTTCCTAAAATAGTCCCGAACAAGATTGCATACTTGGAAATTGTTAGGAAAATGGACTTTTCCAGTGTTTTGAATTTGAGCTCCTTTGGAAAATAGGCTTTCATGCCCAGTACATTGTGCTTTGGTGATTTTACTATATTGGTGAAGGAAGGGTACAATTTGATTCTTGATAAGCTACTACAATACAACATGAAAAGAGGATCGCCTAAAAAGAATTTTGATCCAGAAGGGTATATCAATTATGCTAGACAAAAGATAAACTTTGGAGGATATTAAAATTTACCCTATCAGTTTGATGATATGATTAGGAACCTAGAAGAAAAAGAAGAAAAAATGGTGGTAGAAAAATATAATCAAGGGTTGCAAGATATAGAGCTGTTATCTTCTAGGGAGAGGGGCATCTAAGTGTAATGTGCCGAGGGGTTAGCCCAATAAGATTTCAAGATTGAGGAACTTCGAGTTACTGTGGGGAATTAAATGTTGAAGAGTATAGATACAAATGCAATGCATGTGGAATTATAATTCATTTGTAGCAAATAATGAATTTATAAATTCTAGAATTTAAAGCATTCTTATATAAACAAAGGAAGAGATAAAGAGAATGGTTGATAGTTTTACACCAAGTAATGAAAGAACAATTATTGAATGATCTAAGATGAGTGTGGGCCAGAGATGGCGGTATGATGACCCTAAAAGGGAAGGAAAATGTTAGAAAATGTTGGTGTTATGATCTTTCCAGGGTTGGATCTCAATTCTACATTAGTCTTTGATAGTTTTTTGAAGGACAGTAATGCTACACACAAGCTCAGCCCAGATAAGGTGACAGAAGTATATGCAGGGTCAAAATACAATCCGGATGAAGGGTCATTGATGATTTGGGCCTTGTATCCACCTCACAGGAAATCAGTTGTCATTGATAATGAGAAAGCATTCAGGCATGTTATGAATCTAAAGGTTGGGG
>VDFB02053108.1:0-23052 GCA_007258455.2 Sequoia sempervirens
AAATTCTAGATCTTTTCTTCACCTTCAAGGCTAGGGATTTTTCTTCAAGAAGTTAAAGAGAGGCTCATCAACAAACTTGAGAAGGTTAAAGGTTAAAGGTTAACTATTAGAGTGGGTAAAACTATCATACTCTTTGGGATCAACTTAAACCCAAGAGGGTATTCCTATAGGTCTCCTAAATAAGTTAATATATCAATTCAAAATGAATAATTAGTGTATACCCAATTAGCTTAAAATGGCTATACCCAATTGTGCTCTTGACCCCTACAAATTATCACTAAGTCAAGATAGCACTAGCTATAATAAAAAATTTATAGATGATTTTATACCTTGCATGATGTACTTTCAAATGGTAGTCATTTTACAATCCACAAATTTAATTTATTTCAATACATTTTATATACAACAAGGTATGCATATGATGGTCATGATCCCCTAAATATTTGAGAGTTCAATTTCACTTAATTTATTACTTCCCGATTTTCTTATTGAATCATGGACACTACCAAATTTTCTACTTCTATTTTCATAAGAATCAATAATCTTTTTATATTTTAGGTGACAGTGGAAGGTTGAAGTCATTATTGACTGATGTCTTGTTGGGTAATAGAGTTGTGTCCAACCATTACAAGCAAAAAAATTAATAAGGAACAATAGAGATATCATGCAAAATACCTGTAGTTCTACTTAATAATCGCTCTTTAAATTTATTAATATTCATCTATAAGAGATAAAATATACTCACATATAATAAATATGTAATAAATCAAAATTCTATAATATTTTTAAATACCCATTATAGTCATACCAACAAATATGGTGGAAGATAGTTTATAAGAAGAGGGCCTATTACACCTCAAACCCTAAAAAACCTCTAAAATATTAATAAATATCCAAGGATACAATCATTTACAAGCACATGATACAGTAGTTGCCTCTCTACAACTTAGAGAGGAACTTTAATGACATAAATAGTATTGAAAAAAGTGAAACCCTGGACTATTTATCACTTTATACAATAGAAACCCAAAATAACCAACCCTTATAAATAATAAAACATGCATAATATAGATATACAACCTTGGAAATTAAGACAAACCAAGGAAATGTGGTGGAAGAGAGTTACAAGGGTCACTTGGACCACTATCATTGCCATCTTTAATTCTCGCACTCAAGAACAATAATATCGAGATTCATAAAGCAACTCAAATGAAAAGAAAATCTTCATTATTTAGATCTCCATATCTCTAGGAAATAATGGTAGGGAGGTTTGAGTATGCATATCCATGATGGGTCTAAAAATATGCTACAAATTATTTTAGACATGGTGTAACATTAGATTTTGAAAACCCTAGCAACCGTATTAATTTGGGTAGACCATTTTATATTTTCTCTTCTTTTAATCCATACCTAAAACACAAAATCTCATCATGGTATTTGGTCTAATCACATTGGATGGTTTTATAGGTCACTACTAATTATTAATTGTGAAATTGGGTTGTTTCTATTCTATTCTTGCCATTGATAGATAATCAAAGTCATCCAATTTTTCAACCATATAGACAAAATATTTTTATGATGACTATTCTATGAGAATTTATCCAACTTAAGGATAGTATCAAAGAGTTTTTTTTTGTATTGAAACAATGCAAAAAGAGTACAAAAAGAAAAAGGCAACACGAAGGCTTCCAAAAGAAGAATTACATAGCAAACAGCTAGATACACCTCACACAACTAACAAACATAAGCTTAAGTCATAGAGACCTAGAATAACATTACAAGACAGCCATAATCTGGCTTATGAACAACATTCAATTCTGAATTTAAGCAAACACTGTAGTTGCTATGAACATAGAGAGTCTTTTTCATGAAGCTGAAGTAATTGATACTTTATCTCATCAAAGTGGTTGCTGATTTTCACCTGTTCTTTGGGTACCCCCTACAATTGAGACCACAACACAACAATTTGGAATATAACATCAGAGTAAAATTTTAGCACTTTCGCTTCCTGGTGCACATTATGCTTTGAAAAAATAGCCAAACATTGATTTTTCCATATATTAAGTAAAATTGCATGTCTCAAAGAATCAGCAACAACATTCCTATGCAACCCAAAACCCAATAAAGCTTCTTTCCATCTTAATTTATGCCTGAAGATAGCAGGAAGAAATTTGAAAATAACATTCCATTTCCTTTTTGACCAAGCACAATCCCAAAAAAGATGTTTTAGGCTTTCATTGTAGTGACAAAAGGGGAATTTAATTTATTGTACCATCATACATCTTAGCCTATCACCAACAGGTAGTTTTGAGTGTAAGACTTTCCAAGCCAAAATTTGAGCATTCGCCTCAGCTTTAGACCTCCAAATTTGGGCACTCAAACCTCTCCAAGTCTTTTCTTTGAAATTACAATTCCATTTCTAATTTAGCCTTGGAGTTAGGGACACTGAAGGAAGCAAGCTATGATATATATTTTTCAAAGGAAAGTAACAAAATTGCACTTTTTTCAGCCACCACCAATCCTTAAAGGCATTACAATGTAAGGGAGTACAAATTTTCCTAATCAACTCCATGGGAACCAATGCTCTCACGAAGATAACAAAACATTGAAGCTTATCATTTACACCAAATTTATTTTTAATGATATGCCATGCAACCCAATCCAAGGTATTAAAATCCCATAAACCATCAAATTGTTGAATCCCTTTATTAAATAAAGAGCATGTCGTGGAAAAGCAATAGCAAGAGGTTGTCCTTGATATTGAACGATTTTGTTCCACCAAATGGATGAAACACCAAAACTGAACCCGTGTTGTAACGATTCACTTTTCCAACTTAAACAATTGTAGACCAATTGCCAAGCCTTCCATATAGATGGCAAGGGAAAGGAAGCTTTAAGCTGAAAAAAAGGAGCTAACAAAACTTTATCAATCCATCTAACTGATTGCCATTTTTTTTTAACAGCAGCCTGCATGATTAGATAACGAACCAATATCTTCCAAGGTTCATCTCCAACCACAACTCTAACTATCCATTTAGCAGCCAAACAAACTCCTTGAGTTTTGGGGTCCAACAAACCCAATCCACCTCTTGATTGAGGTTGGATACAATGTAGCCAAGAGATTGATTTAAAACTAGCCTCACCGTTCCAGTTAGACCAAAGAAACTACTTAATGATTTTTGTTAAATCCTCATAACCCTTTTTAGATGGCATCTAGCAAGAGGAATAATAAACATCAGAGGCCAGAAAAATACGATTCACCACTTGGATCTTTCTAGCTAAGGACAAAAATTTATTCCCCCAAGAGGACATCTTATTTTTAACTTATTAAGAAACCATTTCCACATATCATAAAGTGTAACACCTATCCCAAAAGGAATCCCAAAGTAGTGAGAGATTTCTCCATGTTTAATTTGTTTCCATTCATTAGGTATCCACTCTGGTACAAGGTCAGTCTTAACCATAATAAACTCAGTTTTATGATGAGCTAATTTAGAACCAGAAATAGCACAATAGAGATCAAGAACCCCCATCACATTATGAATCTCTTCTTCCAACTTATGAAGAAAAAGCATGCTATCATCAACAAATTGTGAGTTAAGCACAACTTCATCATTTGGTATTGAAATACCACTTATTAAATTCATCTGTTTATACTTTTGAAGAAAATACCCAAGAGCGTCAACAACAAGCACATAAAGAAAAGGAGATAACGAGCAACCTTATCTTATTGAATGCTACAAGGGAAAGGAGTTTGATAATTCCTTGTTAACCACCAGCTAAGCATTAGCCTCATTGAACAACATCTAGATGTGTTTGCAAATCTTAGGACCAAAACCTAGCCAATCAAGCATTTTAAGAATAAAACTCCATCTCATTCTATCATATGCTTTATCAAAATCAAGCTTCACCACTAAAGTGTCTTGACCTAATTGTTGAGACCATTCAATATTTTCCCATGGAAGAATCAAGTTATCAAGGATAAATCTCCCTCCAAGGAAACCAGTTTGTTTTGGTCTAATGATCTCTTTCACCATTGGTTTAATTCTGGAAGCAATAGCTTTAGCTATAATTTTGTAAGAAGTGTTCAATAAGGTTATAGGATGCCAACCAGCAATAGAGTCTTCATTCTTCCCTTTAGGAAGGAGTTTAATAAGCCCCTTATTAATATTAGTACCTAAAGACCCTTCGGTTAAGGCCTCCAGGTACACCAAATAGAAGTCATCTTTAATGTGCTGCCACATATTTTGATAAGATTCCACTAATAACCTATCAATACCAATGCTTTTATTAGAAAGCATAGAAAAAATAGCATGTTCTAAATCTTCCATAGAAATTTCTCAGTCCAAAAACTTGTTGTACTCAGAATCCACCTTCTTTGGAATAATGTCCTTGATCATGTCTTCTAGAACTAGTTGAGTATCATGCCAATGAGGTTCTTCCTCGAATAGATTCTCATAAAAGTTTTGAAATAATTCCATAACCTCTTTAGGACTGGTATGCACATGACCATAATCATCCTGAATAGCTCCAATGTACTCCTCCTTATGTTTATAGTTTAGAAATTTAAAGAAATATTTGGAGCCTTTATTACCTTCCTTAACCCAATGAAGTTTGGCTCTTATTTTTGCTCCTTGTCCTCTATAAGAATCAATTTTTTAGAGATGTGTCTCTAAAGCTACTATAGAAGATTGAAGGGAAATATTGTTAGGATCAACATTAAGATGTTTCCTATGATGTTCGAGCTTCCCCTTTAAATATTTTTCCTTGCATTTTCTTTGCCAAGCTAGTCTCTTACCAAAAGCACACAAGAACTTAACACAACAACAAATAGCCAAATTCCACCACTCCCTATAAGACTCTCCTTCACTCGGTTTAGGTATAGAATTCCAAATCCCAACAAGAGAAGCCACACAAGAAGGATTTTTTAGATGAGAAGTATTAAGTTTATAGGGCAGATTGGACTCCACAGTACTATTAGCATTTTCTGAAATGAAACAAAATATAGGAAAATGATCTGAAAGAGTAGTAGAATAATCCACTCTCACACTACAGCCAGAGGAATCATGGATGACACGGAGGTTAGGAGAAATATAAAATCTATCAAGTCTACTCAACTTTCTCTCATCCCCAAATCTGCAATTAGACCATGTATACCAATTGCATTCCTGATTGAAGTTGTTAGTGTGGGCAAGGTCAATCACCCCGACAAATTTCTACAAGATAGCCATTTATCAAATTCTTCATTGCTTAATTTAATATGACTTTGCCAAATTCTATCCTTATGGAATTCAACCATATTAAAATCCCCTCCTATAACCCAATCAGCATTAGGGAGGTTTTTAGCCATCCAATCCCATAAAGAACTTATGTCTTTTGTTGAATTAGGAGCATAAACGAAACAAAACCCAATAGGTTGGCCATTAATAAAGGTCAGGACCCACACACAGCTATGAGAAGGATCCTCACCTCTATCAATGAAAAACTTATGAATCCAAGAAGATAAACCAATGACTACTCCCCCCCTACCTTCACTATGTAACATATGGAAAAACACAACATTTCTCCAAACATTGGATAGAGAACAAGAAAAACGCGAACTAGCCAGTTTAACTTCTTGAAGGAACATAATATCAGGCTTCTACTTGACAATCACATATTTAACTCCATATTTACGGTGAGGGAGAGAGATCCCTCTTACATACCAAGACATTATTTTAAAATTCATGGTAAAGAGGAAAGTGAAGAGTCATCCTCTTGTGGCAACACCTCAAACCTTTAGCAACTACAATGGATTGATCAAAAGTGTCTGGCACAACAGTAGAGGGGGATGGAGACCTAGATCTAAGCCTTGAAGAAGGACATTGATTACAAGAATCCAACTCAACATTGGGAGCAACAGGAGACCTAGACCTTTGCCTAATAGCAGGGGGTGGAGAAGGGGAAGAACAAGTCTAAGAATTTTTTCTTGGTTGTGAGGAAGTGGGGAAGGACCTTTACTGATCAGTGATGCCACTTTTCCTAGTAGCCACATTAGGTGGTTCTTTACACTTCCTAATCACCCTCTAACCATCCTCCATCACAACATCTCTATATGAGGAGATATTGTGATTAGAGTCCTTATTTGTTTGAGTGTCTAATGGAATTTTAGATTGTTGTCATGTTTGAGTTGAGTCTTTAAGCACTAAAGGAACTAAGGTTTGATTCTCAACTTGTACTTAACTGTTATGAGTTAAAACTTGAGGCTATGTCATTTTATTGCTTCTAGCTAGACAAGACAATCCCTTATCAGATGACCTTCCTAACGACAATAAAAATAGGCATTTGGTTTATTTAGATACACTACAAGCTGTAAAAACTCAAAACCTGTCCCAATAATCTTGATATTATCAGGTAATTGTTGGTTCAGATCCATCTCAACACACACCCTGGGATGAACCCTGGAACTAGCAAAATTATCATAATTGTTTTTGCACCAAATGACTCTACCCAACTGAGCCACAATCTACCATAAAAAGGGCCTAAAGGAAAAATTTAAATATGGAAGCTCCAACCACATTGGATATTGTGATCTGGAAAGACCTTCTGGGTGGAAGTCTAAGGTCCATGCCTATAAATAACAGACTTGTCCACAAATGACCCATGTGCCATACTGTAGAACTATTTGAGCATGTTCAACATGCCTAAACTTGCAAACCACATAACCCTTGCCCAAACCCCTCAATGTTTCAATCTCCCAACCCTTGTTTTCCTAGTTTAACTTTGCCCATTTACAAAAATCAGCTTCAGAAGGAACCCCTCTTAACAAAAAAAAAAAAAAACAGATTTGTGTTGACACTTAGCAATGCAATCCATAACATCATCAGGAAGAAAAAATTCTAAAATTTTACTTGCATCTTCCCCCTTTTTTTCTTCCATTTTTGATGTCTCATTGTCTCCATTCTTTCCAGCTTGAAAATTTTCTTCTGCAAGCAAATGCCCATTTACATTAAGCTTTTCCTCTTGACCCTCTTCAAAATCTTCACCCTTTTCACAGCTAATATTAAAATTGCGTGCCTCCATTTTTATCCTCATTCCAAATGGTGGCAACCACAACATAGGAATGAAAGATAAAATTGTTTATAGGAGCCTGAATGTGCCTACTCCACCAGAAAAATACAGAGCTTCCAACTTCAACTCCAATAGACAATGCAGCAATAAGAGTGAAAGCCCAAAAAAGTGATCTAGAAGAACACAACGTTTAAAGTGTTGAAAAACGATGTGAAAACAGCAGGAAAGGCAATGAAAATGGCACTAGGGTTTGCAGATGGGTGTTCCAGAGCTTCAACATCTTCATCTAAAACACTCAATAGTATCAAAGAGTTGATTTTGTGCTATGAATCTATATAAATCCACTTTTGACCTCAATAGCACAAATCCTACTTCATTTGTTAGAAGGACCCAAGATGGCCTTGAATTCCCCATACAAAACCACATTATGACCTTGTAAAGAAGAGATGGTCCCAAAGATAATATTTATAGATTATACTATTGTGGTCCCATTTAAATGTTGGAAACAAACAAAGATGATCTCTAAGAATAAATAAAAGGAGACTACAAACAATTTAGTTATTTTTCCATCAAAGACAAGGAAACCATCTTAAGCCACCAAAGAATGCACAAACCACTAGAGACACCCACAAAAACCAAATAAATACCCAACCAAAGTTGAGTCATATATAAAAGAAGGCTCCAAATATCCTCATCTAATAACTTATTTTGTTGTAAGAATACAATCTGTGCAATATAAGATGCAAGGTAATTGAATACTATCCACATTTTAAAATGAGCATTCAAGCCCCTTATTTTACATGAAAGGAACCTCATTTATTAAGAGATTTGTTCGGGTTTGAAAATATAATAAATATTCCATCATTGATTGAGCACTAACATTTATATATTCTCAAGATAATACATGGTCACATTTTTCTTCTAATCTATGACCTCTCCTTTTCTTCACAAAAACTAAAGCTATCAAATGGAAAAAATATCAACTCATAACCCCATCCAAATAATCAATGAATTTCTTCACCATTGAAGCACCCAAATACAAATTACTATCTTCTACAACTAGGTATATATGTGTAAGGGACATAGGGTGTTCCTAAACACCATGAAATGGCACAATTGGAGACATGCCATGAGAAAACATGATGTATTCATGCTACACCAACTAGAAGAATCAGCTATCTAATATTAGGTCATTTCATCTAAATTTTGGAGATGTTATGCTCTAATATTTGGAAGGGAAAGGCCTCCCATTATTATCAAGAAAATATTACCAAAGAGGGGGGAATGATTGTTAACTCTTAAATTTTGCACCCTGACTGAGTTATGAAACTTAGAAAGCTAGAGAAACATGGGAACTTTTCCAGGTTGTGGGTTACCTAAAAATGGAAAATAACCTCCGGAGAAGGTCGGCTTCCTAGTTGGTTATCACCTAACTAATGACTTGATGGGAAAATGGTAAGGATAATATAAAATGAAATAATCTATCTCTATGGTGATGCACCTAATTGAAATAAGATAATGAAAACTAAAAAAAAAATCAACACTTGACATCAACCAGTAAGAAGTGAATATGTATAGTCCATTACAGTGCATTGTTGCATAAGTATTTCACTAAAAGGTCTGAACACAAAAACTAGCTCAACAAAGGTAAACTTCACAATCAACAAGTAAAAATGCACCCTTTTGACACAATTAGTGACCTGCTCAAACACACTATTTGCAAAAGGTATAAATTAAGAGATAAAACCATACGGAAATTATGAAATCTTTCACAAATAGCTTGATCAAATCTTTACACATACACTAAACTACAAAGAATGAAAAGATAAGTAATTCATCACCAGAACTAGCCAAGGTATTTTTTGTATTCAATATCTCCAAAAGAGTTACAAAGCATACTCAATCTAAGAAAGGGTTGTAAAACCACTAACTCCATAAATTGCATAATTAGAACTAACTCATAAAATGAGTAGTCAAAAGACTAAGTACAAGAGATCATCAAAACAAGGAGTACACAACCTCCTTGGGTCGGATGCAACCATCATCCCTAAAATCTAGTCCCTAAATCTCATCCACAAAAGCTCGAAAAGGTGGAAAAAGTCAATCTTGACTAGATCCTATATGATGACTATTCAAACAACCCTTCAAAAGCTCTCAAAAGCATTTAAAACCTCCAAAATCCTTGGCATGTGTTTGGAATCTATTCACAACCTCCCTAGATACTCTCCATGTGTTTCAAAACTAAAAATAACCTTCCCTTGTTTATGGCATATCATAATTATAAAAGTATCCCCCATTTATTCATGACTTGGTCACATAAGCACATGTTTCTATTTGCCCTCCAAGTCATAAATCAAGACTTATCTTTCTTTCCTCATGCATTGAAAAATTCTATTATCTTTGCATTTAAAAGAGCACCTAAGTCTTAGGTGATTTATAAAACATCTCCAAAGACTTAATGTTTACAATTTTTAAATAACATGCAAAAATAAAAGCAATAATTATAAGTCTTTTTAAAAGACTTATAAGTAGAAAAGAAACACAAGTCATAAGACTTGTTTTCCCCATGGGCTCCAAAGTTTCATGAAAAAATGAAAGGGCATAAATAAAAATGAAAGGCATAAAAATGCCCAAGTCTAATTGGCATCCAACTTAGGGTTACAAACCCTAAAAAGAAGGCAAGAGAACGAACATTATCATTTACTTTATTTTGAAAGAAACTTCCAAATGAAGCTTGAACAACACCATGGAGGGTTTGTGAAACAAGGATTGAAACCAGATTTTCAAATTGGGCATTATGTTGCACTACCATGACTTCTGAATGCTTGCAGTATTACTTGAAATTTTTGAGTTAGGTAAGTTCAAATGTATAGAAACTTGTATTTTTCTATGTTTCATATGCATTTTTCTTTGAATTTCCAGCGCTGCTTCCAACTCAGATGTTGGGAAAAAATGGACTTCCATTTTACCTGTCAATGGTTGTATTTGTTGTTGATTTTGTTGATAATCAAGGTGAAGAAAGCTTGCAATATGAACTTAAATGAGTGAATGCAAATCTGAAATATGTAGATTAACCTTTAGCCTTAGTGTGAAGAAAGAATGAGAGAGAGATAGAAAAATCATAACACATGCAACAACAGATTTACGTGGAGAAACCCCGAAGGGAAAAAACTCCACCACCGAAAGAGAGGCAAGTATATTACTTGATAATCTCAATATTACATGCAGCAATAGACTTCTCTTATCATTTGTAAAATCTAGCGACACCCTATTACCCTACAAAACTGAATTTAAATAACTATAGCTCAAGGCCCCAATTTATAGAGATTTGTGAGGATGAAAACCACCATGGTTTCACCAAACAATAGGCAGAAATACCACCTAGAAAAACCCACGCCTCCCTCTTTGAAATGGTCAAAAATACCAAAAATAGCATATTTTTCATAGGAATCTTCATACTATCATAGCATCTTATGAAACTGTCATGCATGTCATAGATGCTCTTACAACACCCTATTTTGACCCAACAACCTTATTTTAGAAGATTCCAAGTTGGGACGCCTAGCTATTTTGTCCTTTTCCAAAAGGACAAATGGTAACGGTAACACTGCATTTACATTGTCTCTTTCACCACTGTTGGTCAAACAGTTTCACCTCTTATGGGTAAATGTACAAAACACTTTAGGAGAATAATAAATTAAAAGGATTTACAAGGTTGATGACACCTAAATCCTAACATTCTCCCACTTGACATCATACATTGTAAATTACACCCATAGAGATACAATTACATAGAATTAGGAATGCAGTGATCAAGGCCCATGGCCTTTTTGAACCAAGAGAACTTTTTCGTGGTGACTGGCTTCATAAGAGAATCTGCAACATTATCCAAAGTGCCAACTTTTTCAATCAAGACCTGTCCATTCTCAATAATTTCTCGCACAAAGTGATATTGTACATCAACATGCTTAGTACGAGCATGATACATAGGATTTTTAGCTAAACATATGGCACTCTGACTATCACATCCAATCCTCACTATCCTGCAATCAAAACCAATACCATTATCAAGTCTTTGTAACCAAAGCTGCCTCCTTAGGGCATGTGTATAATATATGATACGCCCGATTGGTAGACAAAGCAAGCTGTGGAGTTGTCTTTTACTCATCCAACTCCTCAAACAAAGTAAACACATAGCCACTAGTGGACCTTCCGATTGTCAAGTCACACCTTAAAATCTGCATCAACAAAACCACAGTATGTACAATGACTTATCAGCATTTTCAATACCATGATAAACCAAATAGTAATTAGAAGTTCCTTGAAAATATCTAAATACCCTTTTGACAAAATTCCAATGTTCTTTACTAGGGCTAGACAGAAACCTTCTTAGAACTCCCACTGCTTGGGCTATATCTAGTCTTGTACAAACCATTGCATACATTAAACTACCGACAACACTAGCATAAGGAACTTTAGACATTTCATCAATATCATCATCCAATTTAGGACACATGTCTAAACTTAACTTAGTACCAATAGGAAATGGAATATTTACTAGTTTACAGTCT
Source organism: Sequoia sempervirens (assembly GCA_007258455.2). Classification (NCBI taxonomy): domain Eukaryota; kingdom Viridiplantae; phylum Streptophyta; class Pinopsida; order Cupressales; family Cupressaceae; genus Sequoia; species Sequoia sempervirens. The sequence goes on from VDFB02053108.1 coordinate 11,622, forward strand.
TGCATATTAAACCTCTGCAAAATAGTGTTAACATACTTACTCTGACTTAACCAAAGCTTTCTATGAACCCGATCCCTAATGATTTCCATCCCAATAATATATTTAGCAACCCCTAAATCTTTCATATCAAATGTGCCAAAAAGTTGAGTTTTAAGTTCCCTAATCATTGGCTTATTGTTACCAATGAACAACATATCATCCACATATAAAACAATAATCAATATCTGATCATCAATAACTTTAAAATAAACACAGTGATCCTCTTCACTTCTAAAAAAATCCATCTTTAATGCAAAGGCATCAAACTTCCGGTACCACATCCTAGGTGACTATTTCAAACCATATAGAGACTGTTTTAACCTACAAACCAAGTGTTCTTTTCCTTTCACAACAAAACCATCAGGCTGTTGCATATAAATTTCTTCCTCGAGATCCCCATGCAAGAAAGAAAGTTTAACATCCATTTGTTCTATTTCTAAATCATAAGCAACATCGATGGATAAAAGGAATCTAATAGAAGTTAACTTAGAAACAGGAGAGAATATTTCACCAAAATCAACTCCCTCTCTTTGGGAGTAGCCCTTGGCCACTAATCTGGCCTTGTACCGTTCCAACTTACCGTTTGCACCAAACTTCTTTTTATATACCCACTTACAACCAATGGCCTTTCTTCCTTTGGGAAAACTAAAAAGATCCCAGGTGTCATAGTTTTTAAAAGACATCATCTCATCCTACATGGCCTACATCCAAGACTCACATTCTTCTGAAGAGAGAGCCTCCCTGAAAGATCTAGGTTCATCATCAGTACATATCAAAGAAAATTTACAATGAAAATCAGGTGGGCTATACCTGTCAACTAGATTTTGTTGTCTTGTGGACCTTCTCAAAGGTGGAGTAAGAGATTCCTCCTCATGTTCATCCTCATTGTTTTCAACTTCTTTTGTTACAACAGATTCTTCAGAACTCTCTTCTTCTTCTCCATCTTCTTGTCCATCTCTCTGTTCTTCCACATGTGCATCTTCTTGCTTAGTTTCAAAATGCACTGTTTTTGACTTTTCCTTTGGTTGCTCATCTTCAAAGTTAGCTCTAAATTCCCTAAAAATAACATCTCTACAAAATATCATCTTTCGTGTTAGTGGATTCCAAAGTTTATAACCTTTAATATTTTCACCATAACCTACAAAGATGCATTTCTGAGATTTGGGATCCAATTTAGACCACTTCTCTTTAGGCACATGAACAAAAGCCTCACAACCAAAGACCCTTAAATGTGAAACTGAAGGCTTATTACCCAACCACATTTCATAAGGTGTTTTATCAACAAGAGCTTTACAAGGAGATATGTTAATTAAATAACAAGCAGTACCAATAGCTTCTGCCCAAAAACATTTATCTAACTTAGCACTACTTAACATGCTCCTAGCTCTTTCCATTAATGTATGGTTCATTCTTTTTGCTACCCCATTTTGTTGGGGTGTGAAAGGTGTAGTCTTTTTCCTAACAATTCTTGCATGTTTGCAAAACTCATCAAATTCCTTAGAACAATATTCACCCCCATTGTCAGATCTCAATAATTTTATCTTATAATCTATTTGCTTTTCAACTAATGCCTTAAATTCCTTAAATTTGGTGAAAACTTTAGATTTTGTACGCATAAAATAAATCCAAGTATATCTTGAGTAATTATCAATAAAGGAAACATAATAGCGTGATCTACTCAAAGAATCTGTATCCACTAGACCACATACATCCGAATGAATTAGTTCTAACAACTCATTAGCTTTATTAGTTCCTTTAGGAAATGATGACCTGTTTTGTTTACCAAGCACACAATCCTCACCAAAATCATTTTTACCAGCGGAATAATCAAAATCACAGTCTACTAGTTTCTATCAGGGTATGGTCCTAAGACCTTTTCCGCCAATATGACCCAATCTTTGGTGCCACAACATACATGCATTTTCAATACTGGTTACAAGAGGTTACAAAGAAGTGGGGGCGAAATGTAACATAAGCAATTCCTGTCACGGATCCTTTAGCAACCACCAAACTTCCCCTTACCATCCTGCAACTAGACTTGTCAAATGTCACATTCATTCCAGAATCATTCAACTTGGAAACCGAAATTAAACATTTTGTAAGTCCTGGAATATGTAAAACATCATCAAGGATTTTAACCCTCCCATCATTGAAACACAACTTTACCTTTCCTTTACCAACAATCTTTTGTGAGCTATTTTCACCCATGAAGACCTCTCCTCCATCATATTATTTGTATGTGGAAAACCACTCCTTATGAGGAGTCATATGGAAGGAAGTACCTGAATCAATAAGCCAAGCATCATTGCAAGCATTGTTGCTTCTGAAATAATCAAAGCATCGAGAATCAGCATTTATCAGAGGACTTTTCCATGAAGGAATCTGCGTTCATTTTCTTATTTCTACATTCCTTCTTCACATGTCCCCATTTACCACAGTTCCAACACTTCACTTTGCTCTTTCTAGGGGTCTTAGATCATCTTTAGACTTATGCTTCTTCTTATCCCCTTTAGGCCCTTTCTCCTTGGGCCTACCTCGCACATGCAAGGCATCTTGGGAGCCACTATGCATGGTCTTCCTCCTCATCTCCTCTGAAAGAAGTATGGGAATAACATTATCCATCTTAGGTTCTACACCACCACTTGTTATAACCATAATTAAATTTTCCCAAGATTCTGGCAAAGAGAAAATCAATAGAATACATTTATCCTCATCTTCTATTTTAACATCAATAGATGCAAGCTGACTTATAATCAAATTAAAAGCATTCAAATGTTCAGCAATAGAATCACCATTCTTCATCTTTAATGAATATAAACATCTTTTGAGATACAACTTGTTAGACAAACTCTTAGTTTGATAGATTTCACCTATCTTCCTCCAAAGCTTGTATGTCATGTCTTTTAAAGAGAAATTCAGGAGGACAGAATCAGTGAGACATGACCGAATGTTCCCTCGAGCCTTCTTGTCTAACTTCTTCCAATCTTCATCCGACAAGGTTGAAGTAGATGGCTTCTTATCAACTGAAACTGGTAACCACTGATCTCTCTCCTCAAGGAGATCCTCCACTTTCAACTTCCACATCTCATAACCAATGCCATTGAACTTCTCAATATCTTGACGAGAGGTGGAGGCCATGGTATACAATCTTTCACAAATCTGCAAAACTCACAACACAAAAGCTCCCACTGTAGCAAAAACCTTCAACACTTTAAAAGGAAAGTGTCCCTTCCTTAACAAAACCATTAGCTCTGATACCAAATGTTGATTATCAAGGTGAAGAAAGCTTGCAATATGAACTTAAATAGGTGAATGGAAATCTGAAATATGTAGATTAACCTTTAGCCTTAGTGTTAAGAAAGAATGAGAGAGAGAGATAGAAGAATCATAACACATGCAACAACAGATTTACGTGGAGAAACCCCAAAGGGAAAAAACTCCACCACCGAAAGAGAGGCAAGTATATTACTAATATTATGAAATATTACATGCAGCAATAGACTTCTCTTATCATCCCTGTAAAATCCTGCAGCACCATGTTACCTTGCAAACCTGCAAAACTGAATTGAATAACTCTAGCTCAAGGCCCCTATTTAAAGAGATTTGTGAGGATGAAAGCCACCATGGTTTCACCAAACAATAGGCAGCAATACCACCTAGAAAAACCCACGCCTCCCTTCATGAAATGGTCATGATGTCCTAAAAATAGCCTCTTACAGATGCTCTTACAGCTGTCATAAGGCATAACTTATGCATGAGCACCTAGGGTCAAAGATAGCATATTCTTCATAGGAATCTGTCATACTTGTCATAGGAATATCATCTTCATAGCATCTTATGAAAACTATCATACATGTCATAGATGCTCTTACAACATCCTAACAACCTTATTCTAGAAGATTCCAAGTGGGACCTAGTTATTTTTGTCCTTTTCCTAAATGACAAATGGTAAGGTAACACTACATTTACATTGTCTTTCACCACTATTGGTTAAACGGTTTCACCTCTTATGGGTAAATGTTGGCACTTTAGGAGAATAATTAAAAAAGGATTTACAAGGTTGATGGCACCTAAATCCTAAAAAATTGGTCTCCATAATTAGATGATGAGCATGAAGAATCTTCTCACAAATAAGATGATATACAAAGAGAATTGTTCATTGATATTGGCCATATGGAAAATAATTCTTCACATCAATAGTAATATCGACATCCAAAATAGGTCCAAAGAACCATTAGGGACTCCCATGTGAACTCTCTTCCTAATGTTTAATTAGAAGTTAGAACGAGAAGACAAGTGAGAAATGAGGTAAATCTTGAACTAATGAGTTTAATTGTTGACAAAACCAAACCTAATATAGATAAAGAGGCACTAAATCATCCATAGTGGAAGAAGGCCATGGATATCAAGTATGACTCCTTGATATAGAATCATACGTGGGAACTCATAAATCTTCCTGGAAGAAAGAAACCCATTAGTTGGAAATAGATTTTCAAAATAAAATACAAGCTAGATGCAGGATCTATGGATAAATACAAAGCATGACTTGTTGTAAAGGGATATGCTCAATAAGAGGGTATTGGTTAAGAAGACACCTTTTCACTCACTATAAATATCAAAATAAAAAATAAAAAATTCTATGTGTTTGTAACATAGAAATTATGGAAGCTTCAATAGATAAACATCAAGGGTGCTTTCTTAATTAGTGATCTAAAAGAACAAGTATGCATGACCCAACCAAAAATTTTCATTGATGAACATCATCCTAAAAAATGTATGTAATCTCATTAAGTCACATTATGGACTTAGGAAATCCCCTAGGGTATGGTACATTAAAATATATGGTCACCTATTGTAGTATGTTTTAACCCATATCCCCTCAAATTCAATTTTGTAAATTAAGAAGGTAGGCATAGATGTTATCATTTTACTTTTGTATTTTGATGATCTTGTGATCATAAGAAGCTCAAAAAAAAATTATGATGATGTAAAGAATGATTTAAAAAATCCTTCAAAATGATACATTTAGGGCTACTTCACTACTATCTTGGCTTAGAGATATGGAAGAAAGAAGCGTCACATTTTTATCTCACTAATGAAATATGCCAAGACACTCCTAGAAAAGTACAAGATATTTAATTATAAATTTGTGTCTACCTTAATGGATAATAGTATGCAACTCACTCAACTCCAAGATTCACCTCAATTAGTTAAAACTCTCTATAGTAATCTTGTTGGGACTCTCATTTACTTGACTTTTTTCTAGACTAGACTTATCCTTTGTTGTCAACTATCTTTCAAGATTTATGTTGGAGCTAAAGAAATTTTATTAGGTTGCAACTAAGAATGTTTCAGATATATCTAAGGTATAATTGATTATGTTCTAGAATACAAGAATACCTCTCTATTTTTTTTTCTAGGGTTATATTGACTCAGACTATGATGTATTTGTTGATGACAGGCAATCAAATACAAGATTTATTTTTCATCTTAGATGTGGACCTATCTTGAGGATTAGTAAGAGCTAAATTTGGTGTTGCTCTCTCATATGTCAAGATCAAATATCATTCCACACAAGGGGATATGTGTGAAGCAATTTTATTACTTCACATTCTAGTTGACATGGACATTCCTAAAGAAAATTCATCTATTCTTTATTGCAACAATCAAGTTGTGTTTAATCTTGTGAAGAATCCAATTTTCCATGGAAGAATAAAGAATATTGAGGTTTAATTTAATTATGTTTGAGAACACATATTAAATTGGTGTAATTAATATTTAATTACACTTACATAAGTTTACTTAGACATTTAATTAATTCCTATGTTGCATTCACTAGGTAATTAGTTATAATGGGGTCATCCCCCTTCACATGTTTTCTTAGGAAACAAAATTCCTTCTAGAAGTATTATTGAACCATATATTTTTGGGAGTGAGATTTATAGGCTACTCTTACACTCTTAGGATGTTTCACCTAAAAGGAGAGAGATAAACCTCACTAAAAATCAATGTGGTTCACTCAAATTATGAGATGTATGATGTTATTAAGGCTAAATGAGATTACCTAAATACAACTAAGTAATGTAATTGACTGATTATGAATGCAAAACCTAAGATATATGCAATGTTTGAAAACATAATGATGTTTGTAAAAAGCTTAAAATAATGAACAAAAATGCAAATTAAACCCAACCGAAAGTTGCTTTTTAGAATATGTGGAATTGGGAAATTGAAGAGGACTAGAAAGAAATCTAAAAATCTAACAAATTCAATTTTGTGTTGACTGGGACTCATTCACCACCTTGGGTGAATTAGTCCTAGGTCGGGGATTTTCTACTTAGAAACTTATTTCTGCCAATTAGGTGTCTGGATCTGCCTTTGACTCAAAAATTCACCTTATAGGGGACTCATTCGCCATACGTGGCAAATCAGTCCACTTTCAATTTTTTGTGATTTTAAGTTTTTGTTCTACACCTTGACACCTGTACAACACTTTTTGATGGAAGCCTGAATCAGGATATTAGAAAATACCTACAAAACAACTTAAAATTGTTTGTCCAATGGGGGGTTTTCCTTGGTTGAACTCTTAGTTGGGTAATCAAATCTTAAATAGAGAAAAATCTACGTAAATCCCTAGCCTTAAGTGTGTTAAAGACTAGGAAAGTTTGAAGTATGTCAAAAACCCTATTCTATTATGCTAGAACAAGAGATGCAAATATGATTTGAGTGATGCAAGACCTCAACCCTAGAAATCTTACAACACATAAAAAATGAAAATAAGATTTAAATGAAATGCAAACCTTAATTTGAAGATAGAGAGAAAATGGAAGATGGAATCACTTTGAAACCAATTCTTTAGGTGTGACTTGATGACTACTTGTATCTCCTCAACCTAGATTTCTCCATAATTCACCATAGGCATCCATCATCAACCATTTGCAATGTTGAATCTTGATAAAAAAGTGAGCTTCAAGACCTGCAAAAACCCTAGTTTGCTTCCCTAAAACTTCAACTTTGCTAATGAAACTTGTTGTGGAAGACTTGACTTTGGAATTTTCTTTTGTGAAATGACTAAAAGATGTGTAAAATGACTTAAAATGAGTATTTATAAGCAACAACACCTGAATTTCCCATTATTTAGACCTAAGAGGTCGACATTCACAAAAAAATTAAGTTGAATTAATTGAATTCTAGCTCAAAATTGAAATTTCCCTCAAAAGGGACTCATTCACCACCCTTAGTGAATGGGTCACACTAGAGGGGACTCATTCACCTAAGGTGGTGAATGGGTCCCACTACTGATTTTTGAAGGTGGGTTTTCAGGATATGAAAGAATTAAGTGTTGTTTGTCAAGATTTAAGTAATTTATCAAGTGAAACAAGCCTCTAGATAAAATAATAATGGGTCTTAGGGGCCTATAAATTTCATTTTGAAGAATGAATAGTATAAGGGTCCTCAAAAGTAGGTCTAATTAGGCATGAAATTATCTCTTTTCTTAAGAGTGTCCAATTTTCTACATCACATTTAGCCACCACTTTAGTGCCCATATGACTCTACATGCATACGTAAGCTAAAGGACTCTAAATAGTGCACTTTATTACATGAAAGGATACTCATTCGAAATACAAGAGAATGAAGCCCGCAGTGTAGTTATCTACAAAACCACAACATTAGGAACTGCATCCTACAAAATACATTTGTTAATTGTCCAAAAATCCTTTTATCTAACTCCTAGGAATCCAATTCGAGGGTAGATGTATGCCCCCCTTGATTCTACTTGCTTTATAGAGGTGGAATAAAGGTAGCAATCTAGCCATGTGGAAGAAGGAACATCATACCATAGGGAATTTCCAAGTACCATGCCACATAATGATAGATGATTGATGAATTTGAGTACGGAATCACAATTCCAATGCATCAAACAACATCAAAAATGAATTACCCTAGCTCCCGTTATGTTGATTTGAAGAAAATATGCTTGATGAACTCTTAAGATAAAATAACCCTAAGTTAATGCATAAGAGTAAAGATGATGAAAATAGGTTAAAAGAAGTAGAATAAAGTTGTTTTTCACTTAATATCGCAATTTTTCTTCTTGTAGGTTGAGAGTGACAAGTGAGAAGAAAATTTTGAGTAGACGAGATTACACACCTTCGCAACTAGATGAGCTTTAAGAGCAGGTGGCATGCGGTGAGTTGTATTATGAGGTAATTCAATTCTACAACTTTCACTTTGTGATTCTGTAATATTTTAATGATTTTTTATGCATGGATAGGTTAACTTAGGATCTTGGAAAAAAGTTTGCAAAGTGTCCCCTTTTTTCACAAAGAGTCCCTTTTGTTTGCAAAGTGTCCCTTTTGTTTGCAAAGTGTCCCTTTTGTTCACAAAGTATCCCTTTTGTTTTCAAAGTATCCCCTTTTTTCACAAAGTGTCCCTTTTGTTCAAAAAGTGCCCCTTTTGTTCAAAAAGTGTCGTTTCTTCGCTAAGTGTCCCATTTCTTTGCGAAGTATCCCGTTTCTTTGTGAAATGTCCTAAAAGGGTTCTAAAGTGTCTAGGGGCAGTAGAAAAGAACACTAGATCTACTTTAGCACACTTGCATGATGAAATATGTAAAAATTGAAGATATTAGATGGATTTTTAGAGCACATGAACTAGTTGTGATTTTGATAGGTTCTCGCCTGGTCGCAATAGTGGCTAGGTGGAAGACAACTTACTTTTCTGAGAGATCACACTTTAGCACTATTGATAGCAAAGATAGAGCATTTATAGACAGTAGGCATCTATTGGGAATATCTTATGCCACCTATGAGATACCATGATGCCATGCTTATGGCCTTATGCGAGTATTGGGATGTTGATACTTATACATTTCATCTTCCTATTGGGGAGATGACCATCACTCTCGAGGATGTACATTGCATTCTTTGAGTTCCCATTGGGGAGAATGGGTATATTTTTGGGGGGATCGGTCATTCTACGAAAAGAAGATGGATATGCAGTATTGTATGGGTGGACCTGTTCATGATGAGCATGTTAGAGCATAGATCGAGCTTCCCATGCTTCTATAGTCATGAGCTCCTATTGTTACATGGATTATGATGCATACAGTTGTGCTTGTTCTCAATCCTAATGAATGAGCAACACACTTAGATGGAGGATTGGTACATTTGATTTGCAGGATGTACAAGGATAGGACAGTCTATGCTTGGGGCCGATGCATTCTAGCACACTTATATTATAAATAATCTTAGAAAAAATTTGTTTCTAGAGATCGATAGTAAAGGTACATTGCACACTTCTATAGGTGTGGTGCCTCAAGCATATCACATGCACCAAGCCTTTCAGATTCCCTTGTGCTATAGCTGTAGGATATCCACGAGCATTTGGCTATCCTCTATGACACCTATGGAAATATGTATATTTACACTTTGGGAGGGTTAGATTTGACCGACTAGAGGGAGATGAGATATTATGGATACCTTATCTACTCATGCTACAGTGGCCAGATCCCACAAGAGAGCTTAGGAGGATGCAGATGGACATGTTTCTAGCTGGGAGGCATGACTATTTTGTATGACCTTTCTATTATGGACAATTCATGTGGTAGTTTGGGTAGGTGCAGACACCACCAAGGGTGTTCCCCTTCATTAGGCAATCAATATGGAATGCCTAGAGGCTAGGTGATACCATTTAGCTTACTATAGATCATGTTAGTGAGAGTGATTCGGATGATTTATATCACAATTGACCACTAATCTCTGACACTAATGATGTTGGTAGCATAGATGAGCACGAGGAGTGGTGGTAAATGACATGACCAACTCCTATTTTCCCCATGAATGTCCCTATAGGTGATGTAGGACTAGCACCAGATGAGGGAGATGAGCCAGAGGATAGAGTGAAAGATGTACGATACAGGCCCACAGATATATTTACGAATGTGATCAATGATGAATACAATTCAAAGGTCAATCCTAACTATGAGGACCAAGATGGAGGAGAGGATGATGAGGATGAGGAGGATGAGTATTACCAAGAGGATCCACCCTTGAGTGTAGGGGATGAGGTAGTGACAGAGGATAGGTACAAGCATGGAGAGTCCTCACATACATACAAGACCAGATCATGTGCAGTAGCTACAATAGAAATCAACACCCACAGTTAGAGAGAGGCTAGCACTTCCTCCTTGCCCCTAGAGAGGATTAGGTTGACATCCCTCACCCAACTGGAGACATAGGTGATGACATTTGATTTTATTCATGTACTTGAGTATTTATGCTTTGTTTATATGTATATATATATATATATATATATAAATCATGATGATGTTTTACTGATTGTGTACCTTGTCTATCTTGTAGGAGTGATGATATATTGGTGAGAGTTCTATCGAGGCTACCATAGAGATAGTTCTTGCATCCATTGACGAGGAGGAGATGGATCCTGACTATGTGCCCCCACTAATCATGGAGGAGGAGCTAGAGTCACTCAAACCTTTTGCAAGGCTACGGGCAACATACGAGAGCATGAGGAGATGACTCCATCGAGCTGAGAGTGCAGGACAGTCATCACAGACCTTAGCAGAGGTTGAGAGACTACATGTATAGCTAGCATAGGTATGAGCGGAGAGGGATCAAATGGTAGAGGAGTGGCTTGTAGCTGTTGGTTGACTACAGGGTCTTGAGTATGCTCTTAGACTTGGCAGTTCGCAGCACAATCACACACGACCATCTCACAACATCTAGAGATTGGATCACAAGTACCAAAGCCCAAGGGGTCTAGTTCTCATAGACCTTTGTGATTTTGTATATGATATTGAGATGTACATAAAATATATATATATATATATATATATACATGCGCATTTGATGTTATTATGATGTGTCCCTTTGTGTTTGAATGTTAATGCAATGTGATTAATTAAATAAATTATGGTAAAAGTATTCAATTTATGTCTACATGATTTAACATGATTAATGTGATCTAATGTAAAACGTATTTTAGTTTCACTTTAGAGACAACATCAATGACTGGAAGAGAACATGTTAAATTAAATGCACCTATAACTCACATAAGGACCTAACTTAACATAAGATGAAGATGAATAGTATGGATCCTAAAGTAATTATGAACTTAAATAATTACCTTAGTGTCCAAGAAAAATATAAAATTAGTTGTCAAGAACGAAGCAATGTTCAAAAGTTATTTAGAATGACATTTAAATAACTTTAAACAACACTGCTTTAATAATCATAATAATCAAAGAGGTTAGAGGTAATACCAACACTAATGCCTGACATTAATAGGTTCCTTAAGGGGTGTTCTATCAAGCTTCGTTAAGACATAAGCACTAGACCCATAACCGGTATCAACTATGTAAGATCCTAACCAA